>CM046438.1:54008290-54053290 GCA_025506505.1 Flaveria sonorensis | reverse complement strand
AAAAGTATAGTAATTGACTAGATTCTTTTTCAAAAAGTTGGTTGAAACGTAGAACAACTCAAAACGTATTTAAAAAACACGTCCAGCGGCAACGTATGCGGCTTGATAAAGTATATATTTCAATCGCCCCAACTCATCTCCGAACTAATTTTACGTTTAAACATTGAGCAACTCGGTTTTTTATTGTAGAATGAAGATGTATAATATCTGACCCAAGATTTCGAAACAAACTTGCGTCGAAAAGTAGACCAACTAAGAACGTTCATAAAAATAAGCATGAAAATATTTTATATTTGACCCGACTAATTTCTGAACAAAGTTTATGTCAAAACATTAACGAACGTCCAAACGTAGACCCTCTCAATAAAATAAAAATAGTAGTACTAATAAAAATAGATGATAAAGATAAAAGTAAGATTTTCCATATATAATATCATATTAATTTGATGTTTTAGAAAATTATGTTGTAAACAGACTAATATTAATGCAAATGAAAGTTATAAAGATGATAGTATATTATAATCTAGATGATAATCTTGTGAAGATTACATGTACGTGATACTAGGAAAAATCAAAAGAAAAGACATGGTGGAGGAAGGGTTCAAAATGTTGACCTTGAGTGTATAAGGTAAAAGAGCAAACCATTTCTCATGCTAATGTTTTTGTTATATAAATAGAAGAAATTGTATATAACATATAGAGATTTGGTTGGTGGCATATGATTGACACCGACATTTATAATTAAGTTACAGTAAATGAACAGATGGAAGGTAGAGAGTTAACCATGAACATTAAGAAGCAGAAAGATAATGGCGAACATCCAAAGCGGGATACTGCATGCATGTCAAATAAGATCAGGCATATACATATATCATTAATCGAATCAAAACAACATACAATCAATCTGCATGAATATATATATATATATATATATATATATATATATATATATATATATACACACACACGTATATATCGGGTAGGGATCCCTGGAAAATTATGTTATAAATGAAAACCATGAAAATCAGGGGTTACATACATGTAAGTACGTATTACAAAGTGTATAACTAAGAGTTACATATATATAAGGGTTATGTATATGTAAGTACGTATTACGAAGTGTAAAACTTAGAGTTATGTACATCTAACTCATACAAGTTACGTATACGTAACTCGTTTTGTCATCATCGTCAACCTTGGAATTTAAATTAAAAAATAAATAATGATCTCAAAAAATAAGGTTGAACTTTACTCAAATATATTTTAAATAATTAAAAAGTTAAATCAATTATAAATTATATGATTGGATAGTGTTTGTTTTCACGGTTTTCAACTATAAATATGGTTTTCATTTGTTCTCTCTCCTATATATATATATATATATATATGTGACACTAAAAAATAGGAAACTAGAAAACCAATACTAGCCACACATTTTAATTTCAAAAATTCAACAAAACGACAAAAAGAGGCAAAAAAAAAAAACAAAAAACCCTTCTTTCAATGCAACTAAGAAAATAAAAAATAAACATCAAGTTGATTTCACTTGTGAAATGGATTTTTTTTGTGAAATAGATCGATTTCCTTTGTGAAATGTGACTTTTTTTATTTTATTTTATTTTATACTTTTCTTTCCCTTTTTATGTTGAAATCGTATGGCTACATTTTTATTTATTTTATTTTTTATTTTTTCCTCATTCTTTGAGTTATTTTGAATTAAAATATGTGGCTAGTATTGGTTCTCTAGTATATCTCTTTTCCTTGATTTTTTTTTTCTTTTTTTAGAGAAAATCAAAAAAGAGGAAACTAGGGAACCAATACTAGCCATATATTTTAATTCAAAAAAAGGAAAAAATAAAAAATAAAATAAATAAAAATGTAGCCATACAATTTTAACATAAAAAGGGAAAGAAAAATATAAAATAAAATAAAATGAAATAAATCACATTTCACAAATGAAATAGATTCCGATACAAATCTTATTAGCTTAAAAATCATGAGAACCAATCTAAAGCATTAATTAATTATATCAAAGGATGAGATTAATGACACCTCATCATATATATATATATATATATATATATATATATATATATATATATATATATATATATATATATATATAATAAGGGATGGGTCCGGTACAAACATTTATTAGCCTAAAAAATATGAAAACCAATCCTAAACGTTAATTAATTATATCAATGGATAATATTGATGACAGTTCATCAACTGACAACTAGTATATTAACTAATTAGATTTAAGGTATTTTATCATTTGTGCCACTTTAAATAAAAAAAACATCCATCATTAAGAAGTTACTTTTATTTACTTTTTTCACTAGACAAAAGTTTCACCTATTTTTTAAAACCAAACTAACTTTTACATACATTGGTATTTTTTAGAAAAAACTATATAACAAAATCAAACGTCATTTTATCTTTAATATTTTTAAGTTACTTCTTTTTTCTAAAAAAAAGCTTACAATTATATGTGATATAATCGTGCTATTATACCATTTATTTGATGCTAGTATCGTGTTTTATGGAAAGTAAACATGTTATTATATAATTCACAAGGTTACCTCGTACGATTTATGCTGTGTTATTATAGCAACATAGCGCAAACTGCATAATAGCATTGTCATTAAAAGACACAATAATAGCACAATGTATTTTGTATAATAACACAATCACTTTTAATAAAACTTGATATTGTTACAGTATTTGTGTTTGAAATACATTTTTTACAACAAAACGTGATATAATTATGTTATTATACAATTTATACTTTGTTATCATCGTATTTTATGGAAACTATCAATGCTATTATTTAATAAAGAAAGTTAATTCAAACATTTTACGTTGTGCTTTTATAACATAATAGTGTAAATTGTATAATAGCACTATCACTTTCAGTAAGACACAATATTAGTACATTGTAATTTGTATAATAGCACAATCAATTAATAAAACTCGATAATAGCACAGTAAAAATTCTATAATAGCCCAGAATATTACAAATTGTTGTAAATATTTTTTTATTTCATTTTCATAAAATAGATGTAGTAATATTATACACATCTTAAAGATAAAAATTTCTTTAAATTATGGTAATACTCTTTTATTATAAAGTATGTAAAAGTTATTTTAGTTACAAAAAAATAATGGTACTATTATTTAATGCATAAAGTAAACACAAGAATTGATTGGTATGATAATAATATTCATATTGTTTAATTATTACTTGATCCGAATGATAAATAATTATGGGTTCTCATTGTTTTTAGGCAAATAAAGGTTTGTACATGTAACTACTCATATATAGAGGATGGATCTGATACAAAACTTATGTTATCTAAAAATGTAAAAACAGGTCTAAGACTTAAAAATTCAAATCTTGTGTTGTTAATGATGACACCTAATCAAACTACAATTAATGTATTTAATATATACAAGTAAGAGCGTTTTAGGTATTTTATTGATTTATTAAAAGAATCCCCCACCTAAAATCACTTAAAAATTTCATCATGATTCAAATGTTGCGTATAACAAACACTTAAATTTTAAAATTGAAAAGTCAAACTGAGTTTAAATACTTTATAAGATCATTTTTTTATTATTATTCACATTGAAAGTAGTTTTTGTTGTTTTATATTTGTTTATACGTAAGATATATTTTGATATTTATGTGCTATTATGTGTTATAATATAATATATACAATTAAGTTATGCTAATTAAAGAAAGATTAAAAATAGAACTTTATAATATCAAAATAGCACTTAATAATGAAAAGTAAAACTTCATTAAAATAAAAACAAGTTCATATGCTTCAACTGAATTTGTTCACACGATATCGTATATACGATGTTTGAAAGACTTAATTGAAATGCCAAAATAGCACTTCACAGTGCCCACAACAACACTCAATTATATAATAGTAGCACTTAATTAAAACAACACTTATTGAGTTCTAAAAATAACACTAAATAAAAAAAGTAGCACTTAATAAAATGACATTTATTTAGTGTTATTTTGAACATATGTCATGCTACTTTGGATATATGTATTATGTTAATCATTTAAAGAAACGTAAATACTTTGTGTTACAAATTTACTAAACATTTTATTGTTACAAATTTAATTTGTTAAATTAAACATATATGACCAGAATCTTAAAAATAATAAAGATAAAAAGTCGCATAATTTTAAGAATTTTCATAAACAACTTGATTAATTTGTATATGACAATTATACCCGTGATAAAGAATTAATACGTATAACACATGACACAGTTGTAATGGTTCCTACGGTGTTTAGGCTACAATGTGTTTGTATTAGATCATTCTCTTTTATATATATTACAGATAGAGTAATTAGAAATCTATATAATTAATTAAGATGGATTAGAGAAGGAGGGTGACCTTATACCCAAGACTGCCTTGAAATCATCTTCCATGGATCTCTTGATGTACTTGTGGAAATCAAATTTGCTACTCGGAGCAAAGTGCTTCTGTCTTGATTAATTTTATTTCAAAATGGCCGGATTAGAAAGCGAGCGAGCTAGCTAGCTTATTAAAATATATAGAAATTATACAACATCATGTCGATCCTATGTACGTATTTACTCATGTTAATTTTATAGGGCAATTGAATTTTGTTAATTAATTAAGCCAATTAAAAAAACACATATATATTGAAAAACAAATAGATCGAGTGATGGATGATACGTGAGACTTACATTTATAAATCCATTGCGAATTGTCATATAGTCCACCTTTGATATGGATCCGAAAAATTGTCTGAAAAATGCTACCTATATGCATGCATATATGTCATCATATTAAAAGATAACATTAGTTAATATTTATATACATATATTTAACTTGTTATTTGTTATTTGATTGCATATGAAATTCGCCAAACTTCTCTATTAATTAATCAACCTACACAATGAGATGCGATTTTAGTTATTTGTTTCTGCAAAAAATTAATATGTTTCTACATACGTTAATAAAAAAAACAAAATGAATAATTAATAAGTTTTAAATATCCTTATTTTATTTTTATTAAAGATAAGTATTTAGAATATTTGATAAAAAAAAATATGGAACAAAAAAATGATTACAATTTTCGTTAAAGATTATTGAAAAAGTATAAAATTAGACTTACCACCCATCTAATCCCAGGTTTCGTAGAAAGCCCAGTATGACGCTTAACGAAGGAAGTTTGATGAGCAAATCGAAATCTTGCAGGATCTAAAGGCAAAAAAAAGAAACTAATTAAATAAGCTATTTAATTGTTAAAAACATGCATATTAAAGAGAAATCGACTTAAAAAAAATTGCCGTTTGTGAACTCGTATTCGAGAGAAGTAGTTTCTGCTTCCCAGGCCTTCCATTTCTTCATCTGTAGAATCCAACCATCTTAACAAATATCATATATCATACATAATGAATATCATATATCATACACTATAAAAGAATAATCAAATAAAAAGTTTGGTTTTTCTAGAAGTGTAAGAAATAAGGACAATGTGACACGTGACAAAGTAGAAAAATAAAGAAAAACGTATATTGGTCAAATAATCATCTCCTTTGCTCTTTGTTATCTCTCTTTCTAAAAATTTAATCCAGCACATTTCAGTCACATCCCCTAACAAGGTGATAGTTTAGGCTGTGAAGACATGTTTCTTTCTCATTCATTGAGGACTTTAAATGCACAAGTAAGGAAGAAAGTACATGAGATATATCGGGACTTTACCAACAACCTTGACTACGTTGTTCCTAGTTCTAGGGAACATGATAAGATTAAATGAGTACAAATATAATTTTAAATATTAAACAAGTAAATAGCTAGTCAACCATTATCCTTAATACGCCCCCGCAAGATAGAGGCTCCGTAGAAGACACCTATCGTGGATCGAATGTACAGGAATGGGGCCCGAGGTAAGGGCTTGGTGAGGATGTCGGCCAATTGATCTTTCGAGTTGATATGAAGAACTTTTAGGGATCCTGCAGCAACTTGCTCCCGAACAAAGTGATAGTCCAGCGCAACGTGTTTCATGCGGGAATGATAGACAGGATTGGCACACAAGTACGTTGCACCCGTGTTGTCGAAGAATAGCGTGGGCGAGCCTTGAGCCGGGATGTGAAAATCCGTAAGAAGATTCCGAATCCAAGAGAGTTCAGCAGCGGCATTTGCAAGTGTTTTGTACTCAGCTTCCGTTGATGAGCGGGATACCGATTTCTGACAGGATGACTTCCAAGAGATGATGTTCGAACCCAAGTAGACCACATACGCCATAGTGGAGCGACCTCCATCATGAATTCCACCCTAGTCTGAATCGGAGAACACGATGAGATTTAGTGATGAGCGGTGAGTGAGGAATAAGCCATAGTTGATGGTACCCTTGAGGTAACGAAGCACTAGTTTTAACGATTGCCAATGTGACTGTTTAGGAGAGTGCATGAATCGGGCGAGTTTTCTGATAGCAAAAGAGATGTCGGGGCAAGTAAAGGCAAGGTATTGTAGAGAGCCAACTAGTTTCAAGTAGAGAGTGGGATCAACAGAGGGGGACAGGTCTTGCGGATTGAGGGGATCAGAGGACCCGAGAGGAGTGTCGTCAGGTGTAGGGATGACTTCAATCCTAAGAAAATGATGAAGGGGCCTGAGATCTTTAAGGGAGAACTTGTGGCTTAAGGTGGCAACGAAGGTGTCCAAGAAGTGAGAGTTGTTGCCAGTGAGAACAATGTCATCCACATAGACTAATAAGTAAGTGGTGACATCGTTGTTGTGATAAAAAAAAAGGGGAGGCATCAGCTTGGGATTTAGGAAAGCCAAGGTGGAGGAAAAAATGGGTAAGCTCGATGCACCAAGCACGTGGGGCTTGTTTAAGACCGTACAAGGATTTTCGAAGGCGACTAAGATGGTTTGGGAATTGGAGTGGGTGTAGCCTGGTGATTGAAGCATAAAGACCTCCTCATGAAGTGTGCCATGAAGGAAGGCATTGTTGACATCAAGTTGGCGTAAAGGCCAGTTCTTGGAAAGTGCTATGGATAACACGATGCAAATGGTAACTGGTTTGGTGATAGGGCTAAAGGTGTCGAAGTAATCTTTGCCAAATTGTTGGTGAAACCCCTTTGCAACCAAGTAGGCTTTGTATTTGGAAATGGAGCAATTAGGGTTTCGTTTGATCGAGAGACCCACTTGCAATCGATGGGGTGTTGGGAGGTACGTGGAACAAGATCCCATGTATTATTTTAGAGAAGGGCATTGTATTCCGTGTCCATAGCACTCCGCCATTTTGGATCTTTAAGGGCCTGAGTATGAGAGGTGGGTTCAAGGGTAGGAGGAATGGGATGTAGAGTGATGGTGTTAACAAATTGATCATTCAAAATATTTTGAATTGGGCTTTCTAGTATGAGGGGGAAGGTTAGGAATAGAGGCAATAGAGGAGGGAGCCGGGAAAGGAGGAGAGTTGGAGGAAGGTGAGGGAGAGGGGGCGGTGGTGGGGTAGGGTGAGTGGTTGGAGGATAAGGGTCTTGGACAGATATGGAAGAAGTAGTGGGAATAGGAATACGATAGGTTGGAGTGGGGTCAGGGGAGTGCATGGGAGAGTGAGAGGAATATGAGTGCATGGAGGTGGGATTTGAGGAAAGAGAAAAGGGGGTTGGGGATGTGTGATGAAAGAAGGAAGTAGGGCAGTAACACGAGTTATTTGGAGTTGAGTGAAAAAAAAAGATGTTGCTAAAAAGTTCAACATGATGGGAGTGAAATAACCGATGAGAGGTAAGGTCGTAACATTTTTAAGCGGACTTGGAGAAGGAATACCCGAGAAAGACACACCGAGAGGAGCGGGGTTGTAGTTTGGAGGTTATGTAGGGTTGCAACCACGAAAAGCAGAGACATCCAAACGGTTTGAGTTTGGAGTAAGAGGGTGACGTGCCATAAAAGCATTGGTAAGGAGACTGATGGTTGAGAAGAGGGGTAAGGAGGCGATTGATAAGATAGACCGTGGTTTGAAAAGCTTGAGACCAAAACGATAGAGGTAAGTTGGAAAAATGAAGACGTGAGAGGCCCATTTCAACGATATGTTGTTGGCGGCCCTCGACTACCCCATTTTGTTTCGGGGTGTGGGGAGGGGTGGTAAAGTGTGAGATTCCTTGCGACTGAAGGTAAGGTCAAAGACCAATGTATTCACCACCGTTGTCCGTAAATAGTGAGATAAGATGTTTTTGGAAGAAATTTTCAACTAATAGTTTGAATTGTGGAAAGATTATTTTAAAATATGATTTCCTTTTTAAGGGACAAAGCCATGAATATTTAGAGTAGTAATCAACAAGCAGCACGTAATAACAAAAATCATCAATAGAAGTTTGGACAGGTCCCCACACATCAGAATGGAGTAATTGTAATGGTTGAGTAGCACTAAAACTATTTGTACCAAAAGACAGCTTGTGGCTTTTATTTAAAGAACAAGAATCATAACGAAAAGAAAATTTTGACGACGGATTAAAATGAAGTCCAGTAAGCTTGCATAAAGACTTTAACACTCTTGAGGAAGGATGTCCAAAAATGTGGTGCCACGCCAAGGGAGAATGGTGGTAGTGATATTCAGTTGCGGAGAAGAGCATAAAGTAGCATAGTAATGATCATTTATGTTCACCCCTTGCATGAGTTGCGCCCCCATGTGAAGATCCTTAACAAGAAAATGATGCGGAAAAAATTCCACGGAAACATGATTAGTACGACATAACTTAGCAACAAATATTAGATTACGTTTGAGCTGAGGAACAAGAATGACATTGTTGAGGGAGAGTGAACGAGAGTTAGTGGAAAGAGTGGTGTTACCAATGTGGGAGATGGAGAGGGTCTTACCATCGCCGAGAACTATTTCATCGGGTCCACCATATTCGGAAAGGGTGTGGAAGGATCCATGATCGGAGGTGGCATGATGTGAAGCACCTGTGTCGAACATCCATTGCGGAGTTGTCGTGGAGGACCGTGCCGAGGAGGTGTTGACACTGGGAGCAGCAGGGGCAATGGCACTGATATTATGTTCCCGAAGGAAGCGGGTGAGTTTGCGACAGTCTTTGGTGTCATGTCCCGAGATGTTGCAGAAGTGACAGAATGACATGGTGTGAGAGTTGCGGTTGTTGGTGGCGGGATGATGGGATGGCCATTGTGAGCGAGGGGGTTTTGAAGAACTGGGTTATGGGACTCAGTTGTTGTTGTTGTGGGTATCTTAAGATCCTCGGTTGAAGGAGCGAGGTGGTTGCGGTGCGTGTAGTTAACCGTAGCCAAAGGGGGAGTAGGATTAGTTTCTTGAAGGGCGCGTTCGAAGTCCACAAGTATATCAAAGAGCTCGGGAAAGGAGATGGGTTTCTCTCTAACCTTGATAGCGGCTGTGATGGTGTTATACTCATCACCAAGTTGATTGAGAATGTGCACAATCAGGTCTTCATCATCGACCGGACTATGGGCAAGGGCGAGTTCATCAGCAATGTTTTCATGTCATGAAGGAATTTAGAGACAATACGAGTTCCTTTGGGGTTTTTGGCAAGGCGAGACTTCCATCAGATAATGTGAGATCACAAAACACTGGTGTAACTTGCATTGAGACTCTTCCATGCTTGTCGAGCGGTGTCAGAGGAGGAGACAATAGGTTGAACGGTGTCGGAGTAGCTGCCAAGAAGAGCACTGATGATGATCTGAACTAGGTGATACCATGTAGTGATCTTGGTGATACCATGAGACTCTTCCATGCTTGTCGAGAGGTGTCAGAGGAGGAGACAATAGGTTGAATGGTGTCGGAGTAGCTGCCAAGAAGAGCACTGATGATGATCTGATCTTCGTGATACCATGTAGTAAACTCGGGGTTGGGTTTGGTTCGGTCACCGACAAGGAATTGTGACGATAGAGTAACATCACGGTGATATATTTGTCAAGATCTAAACCAATGAGTGTGGAGAGGATTTGTTTTCTCCAGACAACAAAGTTGGTAGAGGTGAGTTTGATTGGAAAGTGGGAGTTGGCCGTGAGTTGGATAACGGACTGGGTGGCTATGGGCTCGATGATGGGAGCAGGAGGGTTGTTATCGATGGATGCTGGGGGTGTGGTGTTTGCCATGGAGAAGCGAGAGATTAAAGATGTGGTAGGTGAAAGAAAAAGAGGATCACTCGATGGAACTTGTTATGGCTCTGATACCATAACAAGGTGATAGTTTAGGCTGTGAAGACTTGTTGTGAAGACTTGTTTTTTTCTCATTCATTGAGGACTTTAAATACACAAGTAATAGACAAAATACAAGAGATACATCAAAGCTAACAACCTTGGCTAGGTTGTTCCTACTTCTAGAAAACATGATAAGATTGAATGAGTACAATATAATTTAAATTTTAAATATTAAACAAATCTATATATAATATATATATATATATATATATATATATATATTACAAATATCAATATATTTGATTTAATTTATAGTCTGGTATCTAGATAAAAACATTACAAAATTCATCAAAAATCTAAAAATGTTTATTTTATTTTAATGTTTTCTATACTTATTTTATTTGAGAAATTAAAGTGTTTTGAATTTATTATCATTTCCTTTTATGTTTTATTATTCCATAATGTATTTTTTTTCATTAATTGTATTGTATTTTTATCGTAACGTTTTTATTATTGTGTCGTATTTTTATTGTACTGCTTTCTATAATTTGTATTGTTTAGAGTAAAAGCGCACATAAACATATTAATTTTAATATAACATAATACTTTAATTATAAAACAACACATAATGTATTGTTTTATGCTAAAACAACTCATAATGTGTTTTCTTATCTCAAAACAACACAAAATGTGCTGCTTATCATAAACAACAGTATTACACAACATTTTTATGTGATGTTTAAACATAAAACAACACAAAACATATCGTGTTACCCTAACATGGCACATAGCATGCTGTTTTACAATCAAACAACACAAAAGTTATGTATTACCATAAAACAACATATAACCTGTTGTTTGTTTGTAAAACATTACAAATTTGTAATATTAATTTTTTTAAAAAAATATAACAATACTATACTCAAATTAAACATGAAAAAATGCTTGTTTTATGATGCGATTATTTAAAAAATTATGTCTTATGAAAAAGTTATGAACATTCAAATAAAGTGGGGAATGTGAAAAAAGGTCAACAAAATGGTTTTTCTATAAACCCTGATACAACTTTTTATTTTAAAAATTAATCTTAACCACTAATTTATAAAATCAAATATTGAGATCACTTTTAATCTTATTAGAGAACATGAACTTCTTACGTGAATCAACCTCTTCCGCATATTCTTAGACATATAGACTTTTTATTGATACTTGTTAATACTTTATATACACACACAATAACCTAGACACTCATGTATTAGATCATCAGTTTAGAAACTCGTGTAATACACCAGTTAAATAAAAATATTAAATTAATGGTTCTTTATTAATATTTTAAAATTAAAAAATAATTTTTTTAAAATAAAATATTATTGAAATTACGTATAGTAGTTAATTTAGTTAATAAAATGATAATAAATTTTTTCCAAACTTTAGTCTTAAAAAAACTTTTTAGAAAAATATATTTTTTTAAACACTCCAAATGTTTTAAAAAATACCTTTTTAAACAACGTCAAATTTTAAAAAGTCCTTTGCATTAAAAACTTTATATTTCATAAAACTTTTTTAAAGAATAACTTTTATAATAAAATATTTTAAATTATTAAAGGATTTCTTTCGTAATTTGAAAAGTATATAAATAATATAATTGGCATTTAATACATTATTTTTTTTTTGGAAAGACATTTAATGTATAATTAAATGATTAGCTTTCATTTTGATAATGCTACATGTACAATGCATAGGTTGAGCATAGACGAAAGGGGTAAAAAAGTGTCATGTGCACCTAAACATTTTGCTTTATTAGATTAGACTAGTTTAAAAACATGTGTATTACATAGGTTGAATAAAAATATTAAATAATAGTTATTTATTAATATTAGAAATTATAAAATAATTTTTTGAGATAATATATGATGATATTACTTATAATTAACTACTTTAGGTAATAAACAATAACCTTTTTGAGATAAAATATTATTAAATTACATATAATAGTTAATTTAGGTAATAAAACAATAACTATATTTTTCAAACTTTCAGCTTTAAAAACATTGCTTTTAAAAAATTGATTTTAAACACTTTAATTTTTTTTAAAATACTTTTTAAACAATATCATTTTTTTAAGTCCTTTGCATTGAAACTTATATTTCATAAAATGTTTTTTAAAGAAATAATTTCTATAATAAAAAGAACATGTTTTTAATTATAAAAAAAAAGTTGTTCATAATTTAGAAGTATATAATAATATAATTAGCATTAAAGTTATTTATTAATATTTGGAAAATATAAATTAATTTTTTTGAGATAATATATGATTAACATTATTTATAATTAACTACTTTAGGTAATAAAACAATAGCAATATTTTCCAAACTTACATCTTTAAAAAACATTTACTTTAAAAATTGTTTTCTATACTCCAATTTTTTTTTAAAATACTTTTTTAATAATTTTTATTTTTAAATTCTTTGTATTAAAAAAAATCTTCAAATTTCATAACCTTTGGTTTAAAAATAAATATATTTTTTAAATAAAAATAAACATGCTTTTAATATATAAAAATATGCTTTATAATTTGAAAATAAATAAAGAATCATTAACATTTAATGTGTCATCAAATGTTTAACTTTTATTCTAGTAGCAACATGTGTACAATCCTAGGTGTAGGTTAGCTAGATAAAATAAAAATTTGACATATTCTTTATAGACATTTTAATTTATTAGTATAGATTAACATTTGGTTTCACATACCTATCCCCGTCTTCAAGTTTTAAGAAAATTATCATGATTTATGTAATTTTATTTTATCCCCATCCTCATCTCTATATTTTTAGGGTGATACTATACTATTTTTATTTGGTATACCATTCTTCTTAACTTTTTAAAACAATTAACTTTTTTTATTTTTTTATTTATCATATGATATATTAAACTATAAATTTTTAAGTTTTATCTATTTATTATTTCTTTTAGTCTTTTATTGTTTTTATTTGTAGTAATTACAAATATTCAAAACAAGCCAAAAACAAAAAATAATTGAAAACCAAATCGTATGCGTAATCAAAAAACCCGAATCAAATCCTTATGTCAGTTTTCAATTCAGTTCAAGGTTACACAAAATTTTGCTTATTCAATTTGATTATCCGTATAAACCGAATAATAACCGGTTTAAATATTTAATCAGATAACCAAACCAAATAAATCGGGTTATAAGGTTTAATCGGGTGAATTCGATTCGTTTAGGTGTATTTCCAATTATAAAAGATATTTTAAAATTGTTTTATTGGAAGATTTTTTTCTAACTGCATAAACGGTTTTATGATATTTTTTATTTTTCTTAAATATGTTTTGATATCGTTATATAAAGTGTTTTTGAAACCTTTTATTGAATTTTTTTCATAAAACTAAAACTTTTTTCAGGGTAAAATATAACAAGTGTTGAAACTGTTTTTTGAGGGAATGAGTATGACAAGTAATAAATAGGATGTGCATATCTTAATCCTATTTTTAAGGGGAAGCATAATGTTCCCCCAAATTTAAAGTCACCTACACATGTACCCTATAAATTATACGTATGAGAAATAAGATACATATAGGAGGTTGTTAAAAAATATGAAATCAATTTAAGAGATAGTGATTTTTAAATAAATTATATATATGAGAATAGAAACTTATTGTGAATGCTTTTCAACAGTTTCAATTAAGAAAAATAATTAGTAATTAATAATAGAATTTAGAAATTACAAAATGATATTTTAAGATAAGATAGATTAAAAAACTTATAGTAAATAGTTTAAGTAATATAACAGTAATATCATTTTTTAACTTTCATTTTCTAAAAATCTTCGTTTGAAAAAACTATATTAGAAAAAAATGTTATTTTTATAAGAATCTAGTTGAAAAAAGACACTAGTTTTTAAATATTTTTGCTTTTGCGAAATTTACACAAAAAAGTATTTTTATAAAAGTTTTAGACTAGGTTTAAAATATTTCATATCCTTAAAAATGCTCTTATTCTAAAACAATTGCAATTTTTTAATTTTTTAAATCTATTTTTATAATAAAAGATCTAGTATTTAACTAATTTAATTAATATGTTTTGTTTTTAACTTCATTTTAGAATTTTAAAGAGAGAGAGAGAGAGATGGAAGAAAGATATGTGTGGTTATTAATTATATTAAGTTTTGTGAAAGAGAAAATTGATCATATATTTATAGAGAGAGAGAGAGAGAGAGAGAGAGAGAGAGAGATGAAGGAGTAGTTTACATACTTGCAAGACCAAGGCCGATGATAACGACACTATAAAGGACATGGAAAACAGCAAGAATAAATATGAATATATGAAGTTGGTGAAGCCCCGAAGATGATATTATCGGTACCGTCCCCTGCACACATACATGTATTGTTATAACTAACTAATTTCATCAATATAATAAATAAATATATGTGCATATATGATAAAACAAATTTATTACCTTCGGACACGCAGTGCTGCTCTCACCGGCTCCGGCTAAAACTCGCCGAGATATCATTTCTTCAGCTAAAGAAAGTAACTTCCGATGGTGTTCATCACCTTCATCATCTTTGTTTTTTTCATCATGGTCGTGATCTTTTGCTTCACAAGGAAGCATTTTGTAGCTGATCTTTTCAGAAACACAAATTTTTGTAACGTATTTTGTGCCCACCGTTAGCAATAACGATATAAACCCTAACAGCATCAGCTCTGCAAAGTATGTATATTCACAACAAATCAATCCATCAATTATAATTGATTACATATCAATCTAGTAGAATTTATTACTTAAGATCAATTAAAAACACAAGCATTTTAATTTTAATTATAAAAAATTAATTACAGTCTTCAATCCACTTCAGTATTAACATGAAATAGTTAATGTAGTTCTGAAACCTAATTTAGGTTATATTTAAACCAAAGCATATGAAATACAAAATATATATAGTCTCGATCCGGCCTTAAGTTCATCATCGATTGTTAATTAATTAAGTTCAAACCAAAAATCAAAAGCTAAAACAAGAAGGCTAATTTGCATGGGCCGGTTAAACACAAAAATAGAAACCATGAACCCCTCGATCTTTATCGATTAATCTCCATTATAAAACTAAACAAGTTAAGTTATTCGTTTTATTTTATTTTATATATATTATTTCTTTTAAACATAGTAATCGGATGACAAAGAGAGGTTATATGACGTGTTTGACCATACTAAATAACAGAGACACTCGCCAATAATGGCAATTAAAAGATAAACATATGAACAAATTATAATTGTAGATTAAAAGAAAAAAAATTAGTTATAATTAAATATAACGATTTTTATATATATAGAGAGCATCCGGAAACAAAAAAGAAAGTTCGTATTTAAAAGTTACCTGCTTTCATTTTCTCCAAGGCTTCAAGCAGTGCTTTCTTGTTTTCTTGTGGAACAACTACAAGCATGCATGTAATTATTCTAAAGATCAAACCGTCATATACATATATTATCGATCCCTAATACTTACGTCTAGTGAAATTAATATCTAGTTTGTTAATTGTACGTTATTGTTTTAGGTAGCAATTCAGGGTGTGAAATTACCTTGTCAAGTGAATGAATCCCATGTTCAATGATGACAGAGATGATGATGAAAACGGCACAAACCAAAGCCACTGCCCACGTCGGTGTCTCCTCCAGTGACCTATCGGACGACGACCCTCCAGCCATTCGACAACTCCGGCAACACCTACTATACCCTTCGCTCTTCTTTGCTTTCTCAGGCCGGCCGGAACAAGAATAAGCATCAACAAAAATGTCAACAACTCATATGTGTAGGAGGCAGATTAATATATATATATATATATATATATATGTATTTATGGGAGAGGAAAGCAAAGTAAAAGAAATAAATATTATGTAGACACAAAGCGTGTTGATCCATCAACTAATATATATAATGACATTAAAAAAAATTATTATTGAAACCGTCAACATTGTCACTTTACTATCATCGTTGGATGGTTAGGTTTGTTTTGTTTTGGCGGGACTATATATTACAATCCTTATAGTAATGTTATGTGTTCTATTTATTTCAAAATTCATTTTATGCACAATACCTCGAAAAATATTGTTTTGTTCAGATTTATTGTTTAAAAGTTTTGTTAAGATATTATTTTTTTTCTTTTTTAACTACAAAGTCACACCTTTAATATGTATCATAATTAAAAACCAACACAGAATCACTTTAATAATAAAATATTATATAAATAATACTATGTTAGAAACTCATATATTTCATAGATTATTGAATACATTTTAAAATTATAATCACCTTAAAACAAAATCATTATCTTAATATAAATATTATTAATTGAAGACTAATAAATATACCGAGAAAAAAAAATCTTTGGCGTAATAAAATTGTGAAAAGTTACACCATCATTTACTTATTTATTATATATAAAATAATAGATTTGAAATAGAATTTCAACTAACAATAATTAATATATCTAACGAATAATATGAAATGAGTGTTAGTGGAAATCATATTCTTTGAATCGTATGGGATTTCTAATTTTATGTTTTTTATTCAATGGTCATGACATATACACCCTAAAAATTAGAAAATATACTTTATTAAAAGAATAATTTTTGTTTCAAATATAAAAATACTTTTGTTATTCTACAATTTATCTAAATTTGATTATATTCTTACGAAATCCCATACGATTCAAAGAAATATGATTTCCACTAACACTCGAAGAAATCCCATACGACTTATTTTTATTTATATTTTATGAGAAAATTGCATAAATGTCCTTGTGGTTTGACCAGATTGTATGTTTGATACCTAAACTTTAACAAATTACAAAGTTGGTCTGAACTTTTGTTTAATATTGCACATTTGTTGCCTGACATTAAATTCATTCAGATTTTATGAATTTTATAAAGTTTAAATTAACTTTTAAATTTAACTTTAAGAACTAAAAGTGCAACGCTTACATAAAAGTTTGGACTAACTTTATAATTTTTTTAATTGGAGACTAAATTTGCAATAACTACTTTGTAATTTTTAAAGTCTGGGACCAAACATGCAATCTAGTCAAACCATAAGGACCAGTTATGCATTTTTTCTATTTTATATATTTTCATCATAAACTGAGTAAATAACTATTCATAATTAAATTTACATAAAATATCTAGAAATACATTCCTTTTAATCTCATTGTTATTTATTATAATTACTATTTAATTTCATCATTTGTGGGATAGAGAGTTAGGTGTAGTGGTAAATGGGTAGTAGTTAGAATGGTGATCTTCACCCCAACCGAAGGTTGTGGATTCGATTCTTGGGCGTGACAATTTATCATGCATTATTTAGGTGTTGTCTATTTTTTCCTACATAATCTAGGTGTGTTGTTCAAAATAAAATTTAATATTTCCATTTAGTAAGAGAGATAAAATTAGTATAAAATAGTCTAAAATTATAACAAGTGTAATCCTAAATCTTTATTTGTTATAATAAAAAGATTAGATATCGCTAACCGATAAAAATAATAATACTTATATATTTTTGTTTGCATGAAGCACTTTATCTCAAAATATAAAAGAGAAATGTCATAAAAAGATTACCGATCCAATAAGGTGTCAAGCGGGACCAAAAAAAAAAACCCTCGTAAATTTAACATTTTAACTTTAAAAAACATGGTTATTCAAGTTTTGGGTTATAAGACGTAGTCTATTGTTAGAGATCCACGTTCAAAGGTAATTTCCTATGAAATTACTAGAATATTTATTGAACTACGAAGAGTACGTATGTCATTCAACCTTTGGATGTAACTCCTTTAGCTATAAACGAACACTAAACACAAGTTCAATAACTAACTATAAGTACGTGTATTAAATACTCTAAGTGTGCTTTGGTTTGTGGAATTTCATAAAATATGAAATTCAATTTCAGTGAGTATGGTTAGAAGAACTTGATGGGAATAAAATATGAATTTCATCGTTAATGTGTTTGTAAGAGAATTGATATGGCTCCGAAATTGATTTCCTTTTCAATGGTAAAGTATATTTATAATTATAATATAGACAATTGATAACCCTACACTATATGATAGTCATAATGTTACAATAACCTAATAGATCTAATTTACCCCTCGATCTAAGGAGGAGGGTGACATATGTTTAGACTAAATTTGAATTCCTCAACCAAAACATATGGTAATACTTACATAAAGCTATTCGAAATGTGATAGCGAGAAGAAAAATGTAAAACACGAATCTGCCATGTTTACACCCTTTCTCGAATAAAGTGAACGTCATATGTTTAATTCTTTGATGTTGGATCGGATTGCCAGACATGTAAATATCGCTCATGTTGTCACAATAGATAAGTGAAGCATTGTGTGGTGGTCGGCCTAACTCGACACTACAAGAAAACAGGCCTATGGCGACAAGACCTATGGCGAAGATAATTTTATAGGTTGTTTGATGGAATGTTTAATGTATGGTTGTTTTGGTAGAATTGAGTTATAGGTTGTTAGATTTATATGATAGAAAGTATAATTAGATTGTTTTGATTGAATGATGTTGTTGTTTGTTAGATTTATAAGATAATGTTTGGTTGTTTTGGTAGAATGTAGTTGTAGGTTGTTAGATTTATATGATAAAAAGTATAATTGGATTGTTTTGGTTGAAGGATAATGTTTGGTTAAATGATGTTGTTGGTTGTTAGATTTATAAGATAATGTTTGGTTGTTTTGGTAGAATGTAATTGTAGGTTGTTAGATTTATATGATAAAAAGTCTAATTGAATTGTTTTGGTTGAATTATTTGTCCGAGCTTTATCTAATCATATTTCCACCGTTCCTTTTCATTATCCCATTTGGGATAAAGTTCCAGATACGTTCAAGATATCCTTGTTCACTTTTCTAGAGGCGAGTATTTATGTAGTGTTTTATTTGTAATTTGATAATCATAACTTTTATAATTTTCTAATTATTTTATTTTGCAGGAATATTTTGATCTAAAAGCTCATCGTTGCTCAGACCACTGGCAAGGTATACAACTTGGAATTCACATGGATCGCCAACGAGCTTTTAGAGACAGAAGATATAACATGAAACAACACTTCTTAAGTCAAGGAGGCTTTGATAATATTAAGCAGGTTGTCAATAATCCACCTGAAGGTCAAAGTCAAGAGTCATGGGAGTAGGTGGTTGAGTTGTTCTCAAGTGAACAACATAAACGTCTTTCTCAAAACGGTGTAACGAATAGAGCTAAATAGCTCTATCCAAGTCTGCATGGTAGTCAATCATATGCTCAAAGACGATATCTTCAGGTAATAAATCATATATTATTTAAATATGTATTATTCATTCTTTTCAAATATTATGAATATTGTTTTTAATGTTTTTAGGTGCAACAAACCGGGACCCCAAGTCACATCGAAACATGGAGGAGGGCGCATTACAGTGAAGAGTCTGGATGGGTCAACCAAAGGGTAGAAAAAGATTGGGTAAGCTTAATATGTTAAGTATGCTATTATCATGTGTTCATATGTTTATAATATATCGTGTTTGGTGATTTTGTGTGACATCCGGTAATTTTCCGTTACCAAACTCCGTTAGTTCCGGTAGGTCTTGCATACACATGTCGTGTGCACACACTAGTTGTCGTTGAACGTTATTGACTTAATAATAATTAACAATGATTATCTGATAATAACTTGATTAATAATGTTGATTATTAAGTTGTACTTATGTGGTTTATAGATTTTAAATATTATTTGTGAATTTTACCTTGTAACGTGACAACATGTTATATTTATTTCATGTGTCTTGTAGCTAGTGGAAACTTTTATTCATGAAGATTTGTGTTTGGATGAATTGTAAGTGTTTGATGGATTCTTATGATTGGTATGAACTAGATAGGGTATGTCATTGATGAATTTGTGTGGAAATTTGGTGAAAGGATAGATTTTGGGATATTACTTTCCCAAAAGGGAAACTTTAATTTTGAAGATCATTGGATATTGTTAATTGAGTATGTTTATGATGTTAGGCTCATGTTGGAATGTTTGTTGATGATGTCTATGGTGGTAGATTGTGTTATTTGGTTTGTATGAATGCTTGATGCATAACTTTGGAAATTTAGGCTCTTATGGAATATACATGATAATAGATGACGTATGATTCGCTTTATAGCACTTAAGGGTTTGTAATGTGGCATACGTGAATAACTTGTATGATAACCATGTATGATGGATTATTGGTTGTTATGTTTGATTAAACAAGAATTTAACTTGACATGTCACCAACGGGTCAAACGGGTCAACTTGGTCAAATGAGTCTTGTTTTCCAAAACCTTGGGTCAATGTGTTTGTTGAGCACTTAGGGTTGTTAAGTTTTCTGTGTACACGTACTTATGTACTTGCGTGTTCTAGGTAACCTCTGAAGGTTGTCTTTCCGCTCACTGTTAGCTTTTATTATCGTTTGTTTGCGCACCAGGTGAGTTCAATGCTCCACTTTTACTACTTCTCTTTTGGGGGAGAAAGCATACTTGTTTTTAAAACGCTTTACTGATATAACATGTGTTTAGTAAGACATAGTGGGTTATACTATAGAAAGTCCTCACACTTTCGGATCGTTAATTAAGGAATCTAGCGGGAATTTTGGGTAGTACTACTGGGTCTGACAAGCCCCACTCGGGTGATCGGAAGTCAACGAGTACAATATTGTCCTAAACTACTAACAGCGTCACGACCTGGTATGTCGTGACGGGAGGCAAACAGACAAACATAGTCAGCTTCGATCGTGAAATCACTATTGCTCTTTACTAATGAAATTAGACTAGCTATCTATTTCAATGCACTTGTTTATATATTTTTACTAACGCTACTGCTAATGATTGATTACAAACTCTTGAACTCACCAACCATCATGTTGACACTTTTAGTATGCTTTTCTCAGGTCGTTTCTAGCTGCTGCCCATAGGAGCACGCACGTGTCAAGCATACTTTATTCAGACATTTTTCACTTTTAATTTATCATTTACTTACGTATTTTGGTTTGAGCGCATGTTTTGCGTAATTTACTTTAGTACCTTGTGTTTGGGTTATTTACAAAACGCTTTCGCAAATATTTTAAAGTTTTAAACTTTGATTTGTTTAAATGTTGCATATAGAGTCGTTCTGAGTAACTAATGACTGAGATCCTGGTTTGTTCACACGCCTTGAGGTAAAACCCCGCGCGTGGAATTTGAGGGTGTGACAGATTGGTATCATAGCCATTGGTTATAGGGAACTAGGTTGCATACACACTAAACTATAACCGCATAGTTTGTTAGTTACTCGTCACTTATTCCTTACTGTATACCATTGGCATACACGTCACGTACCTCACAGCATGGCATCGTCATCAAGAGCTCTAGGCAAGAGACCTGCACGATCTGAGTCACCTCCTCCTCCTCCTGTACCTGATAGGGGATCAGACTAGCCTCGACATCCTTACCCCTCTGAAGAGATGGATTGGGATCAACCATTCGCATTACCCGAGCGCGAACCTTCGCGGAACTGGAAATTCTATCCTACCTATATATACCGTATGGTTTACAGGGAGCGTGTACCAACTGTAGCTCCTACCCGACCTAGGACCAGGTCATCGACAGCCTCTACATCACACATTCTTCCTTCCCTAGACATTCCTCTCGAGCAGGCGATTGCAGCTTTAGTGGCTACGTTATACACTGAGCGACAGCATATTAGAGGACTCACTGATAAGAACTCTACTCTACGATATGAGATGCGTCAGTTGCGTTTCCAGGTAGAGACGCTCTAGGAGCGACTCTCGATGGCCATTGGTGGGCATCATACCCTGGCAGGCAACGCTGTAGCACTTACTGAGCGCATGAACGCACAAGAGCATCACAACATAGTGATCGACGATAGATTTGCTGATCTAGAGGCACAACTAGCGGCGCAGCTAGCGGCGCTTCAGATTGCTGAAGCCCCTGCACCTAAGGAAGATCCTATTGAAGAAGACCCAGAAGAAGAACCTGAAGAAGAACCAGAGGAAGCCCCGGAGGAAGAAGAACCAGAAGAGATGGAAGAGGACAGTGATGAATCTGTCATGCTGGATTGATTCTACATTTATATGACTTGGACTATACAGTGTTTC
Organism: Flaveria sonorensis; assembly: GCA_025506505.1. Classification (NCBI taxonomy): domain Eukaryota; kingdom Viridiplantae; phylum Streptophyta; class Magnoliopsida; order Asterales; family Asteraceae; genus Flaveria; species Flaveria sonorensis. The sequence continues at coordinate 54,030,942 of CM046438.1, read as the reverse complement.
TTTTCTTTTGAAACCTATGTGGGAAGGTTGTTTCCCACCCAACTGAAAAACTAAAATTCTAACATTGATGAAATATTTTGTGAATCATCTACAATTTATTTGTCTTTGGTTATTATTTTGGTTATAAATATTGTGGTTGTGACAAATTCATTATTTCTTATCATTTATTGTACTTCAATGAGATAAATATGTTGGATGTTACTCATTATTGTATTTGTGAATGTAAAGTGAAATATGGACGGACGCCAAAAGAGGACGTGGGCGTGGCCGTGGACGTGGTGCCGGTGGACGTGGTACCGGTGCTATAAACATGACCCCCGCTTAGTTGGCCGCTCTGATTAATGAACATGTACATGCGGCAGTGGCTGCTGCACAAACTGGACAGCCAGCAGGTAAATGATACAAGTGGCCTAACCAGTATCTTAGTTGCTCGTCTGGGCTACCCAACTAATGTTTTGGTTTGTCGAAACAGGACCCCCACACTGTACCTACAAATCCTTCATGGATTGCAAGCCTCACACCTACAGCGGAACTGAAGGAGCTGTGGGACTGGTATGATGGTTTGAGAAGACGAATCCGTCTTCGCAAAATGTAACTGTCCGCCAGACGATCAAGTGAAGTACGCAACTGGAACTCTTGAAGGCGCAGCCCTCTCCTGGTGGAATGCCCAGGTATAAATGCTGGGTCAGGTGATGGCTAATGACCTACCTTGGGTCGAGTTCAAGGCCATGATGACAGAGGAGTATTGCCCTCGAGATAAAGTGCAGAAGCTAGAAGTTGAGTTCTGGCAACTCAATATGCAAGGTTCTGAGATTGAGGCCTATACTACACGGTCTCATGAGTTGGCAACACTGTGCCCGGGAATGGTTAATGAAATTCATAAAAGGATCGAGCATTACATACGTGGACTGGTTCCTGATATCTAGAGTATGGTGACAGCTTCCAATCCTGCTACCATACAACAGGCCATTCGGTTAGCCCACAGGCTGACTGACCAAGTAGTGGAACAGGGAAGATTACCCAAACGGGGCGCGATGGCTAGCGTACACGATAACAAACGTAAGTGGGAGAATACTAGCAATAAGGGTTCGTCTTCTAGCAACCAACAACAACAGCAGCAGCAGCAACAACACATATAGCAGCATCAACCTCACCAGCAACAAAGGAGGTTTGATAACAATCGTAACTTTAATCAGTCGTCCTCTTTAACATAGGGACAAGGTGGATATGTGGGGAAATATCCCAAATGTAACCGATGCAACTACCACCACATTGGCAGGTGTGACAATTTTCGATGCTAGCGTTGTGGTAAGGCTGGAAACACGGCAAAGGATTGCCGTGGTGAATTGATGAAGAAGCCCCAAAAACCTCAAGAAACACCAAAAGGTTGTTTTGAATGTGGAAAGGAAGGACATTATAAGAGGAACTGTCCTCAGTTGAAGAAGAACGGGTATGGTGCTGGAAACGGTGGAAACAACAACAACAATAACGATAATAATGGTGGCAAAAACGGTGGAGCTAAAGGGAGAACCTTCATCATGGGTTCAGGTGTGGCTCTCAACGACCCTACTACTGTTACCGGTAAATTTCCTGTTAATGGTCGTTTTGCTACTGTATTGTTTGACACTAGAGCCGATAGAAGTTTTATCTCTACTAAGTTTAGTAGCCTCTTAAGTGATATGCCTTCTCCGTTGGAATCTAAATATACGGTAGAATAAGCTGATGGTAAGCAAATTCACGTGACATACATCCTTAAGGGTTGCGAGATAGAACTTGCTGGTCATAATTTTGACATCGACCTCATGCCTGTTATGCTTGGGAGTTTCGATGTAGTCATGGGCATGGATTGGCTTTCCGAGAAGCATGCGGAAGTTATTTGCCACGAGAAGGTTATTCGCATTCCTCTCCTGGACGGGGAAATTCTCTCGGTTAAGGGCGAGAAAGGTGGTGCTGTGATAGGCATCATATCCTTTATGAAAGCGCAGAAGTGGCTACGTAAGGGTCGCTTAGCTATATTAGCCCTTGTCACTAACAAGCAACCGGAAGAAAAGAAGATAGAGGACATTCCTGTCGTTCATGACTTTCCTGAAGTGTTTCCAGAGGATCTGCCTGGACTACCCCCTCATCGTCAAGTTGAGTTCCAGATAGATTTGACTCCCGGAGCCGCTCCGATTGTGAGAGCACCTTACCGGTTAACTCCAAATGAACTACAGGAACTATCTGATCAACTGCTAGAGCTGTTGGATAAAGGGTTTATTTGACTGAGCTCATCACCTTGAGGAGCACCTGTTTTCTTTGTTAAGAAAAAGGATGGCACATTTCAAATGTGTATCGACTACAGAGAACTGAACAAGGTTACAGTCAAGAATAGATACCCTTTACCACGTATAGATGATTTGTTTGATCAACTTCAAGGATCAAGCTATTATTCTAAGATTGACTTGAGGTCTGGTTATCATCAGCTGAGAGTTCGAGAGGAAGACATCTCGAAGACAGCATTCCGTACACGTTATGGTCATTATGAGTTCTTGGTCATACCATTTGGGTTGACAAATGCACCGGCAGTATTCATGGATCTCATGAATTGAGTGTGCAAACCCTATCTTGATCAATTTGTTATTGTGTTCATCGATGACATATTGATCTATTCAAGGACCAAGGAAGAACATGAAGAGCACCTACACTTAATCTTAGAGTTACTCAGAAAGGAACAACTCTACGCCAAGTTTTCCAAGTGTGATTTCTGGATATTGAGGCGATAAAGAATTGGTCGGTTCCCAAGACTCCTAGTGAGATACGACAATTTCTTAGACTGGCAGGATACTATCGACGATTCATTGAGGGATTCTCTAAGATTGCTCAACCTCTTACAGCCTTGACTCACAAAGGAACAATGTATAAATGGGGTGACAGTCAAGAGTCTGCTTTTCAGTTGTTAAGGCAGAAACTGTGTAGCACACCAATATTGGCGTTACCGGAGGAAAGTGATGACTTTGTGGTTTATTGTGATGCTTCTATCCAAGGACTTGGTTGTGTCTTGATGCAACGTGATAAAGTGATAGCCTATGCTTTGAGACAACTAAAGGTACACAAGAAGAACTACACCACTCATGACTTGGAGCTGTGTGCGGTAGTTTTTGCCTTGAAGATCTGGAGACATTACTTGTACGGTACCAAGTGCCCTATCTACATCGATCACAAGAGTCCTCAACATATCTTGAGCAGAAGAAGTTGAACATGAGGCAAAGACGCTAGGTGGAATTGTTGAACGATTATGATTGCGCTATTAAATATCACCTAGGAAAGACAAATGTAGTTGCAGACGCATTGAGTAGAAAGGAGACTGCTAAACCTCGACGAGTGCGAGCTTTGCAGCTTACGATTAGCACTCACTTGCCTGAACGAATCCGAGAAGCTCAGATAGAAGCCTTGAAAACGGAAAACATTGGGTCTGAATCTTTACGGGGAATGGACAAATAGTTTGAAGTGAAAGCGGATGGAATTCGTTATTTCATGGGCAGACTTTGGGTACCTTTGTATGGAAACCTAAGGGACTTGGTTATGAGTGAGGCTCACAAGTCTAAGTACTCTATACATCCTGGTTTAGACAAGATGTATCATGACTTGAAGGCGCACTATTGGTGGCCTAATATGAAGGTGGACGTAGCTACGTATGTCGGCAAGTGCCTGACCTGTTTGAAAGTTAAATTGGAATATCAGAAGCCATCTGGGTTACTACAACAACCTTAGATTCTTATGTGGAAGTGGGAACAGATTTCTATGGACTTCATTACTAAATTACCCCGGACTCCAACCGGTTGTGACACGATATGGGTGATCGTGGATCGATTAACTAAATCCGCTCATTTCTTGGCAATCAAAGAGACAGATAAAATGGATAAATTAACTCGAATTTACCCGAAGGAGATAGTCTCGAGATATGGTGTACCGGTCTCCATTATTTCTGACCGCGATGCTCGTTTTACATCGCACTTCTGGCAATCGTTACAGAAATCTCTGGGTACACGTCTAGATATGAGTACCGCTTATCATCCGCAAACAGATGGGCAAAGCGAACGTACTATTCAGACATCGGAGGACATGCTACGTGCTTGTGTGATTGATTTCGGGAATAACTGGGAAGTTTACCTACCATTGGTGGAATTTTCTTACAACAATAGTTATCACACTAGTATTAAGGCAGCATCATTTGAGGCCTTGTATGGACAGAAGTGTAGATCACCAGTTTGCTAGGCAGAAATTGTTGAAAGCAAGTTAACAGGTCCCGAGTTAGTGCACGAGACTACAGAGAAGATCGTACAAATAAGGAACCGTATGGCTGCAGGACGTGACCGACAGAAAAGCTATGCAGACAAGCGACGGAAACCTTTGGAGTTTCAGGTCGGCGACAAGGTTTTACTAAAAGTCTCACCGTGGAAAGGTGTGATTCCATTCGGTAAAAGAAGCAAACTTAATCCGAGATACGTTGGACCATTTGAGATTCTGGAAAGAATAAGTCCAGTGGCATATCGATTGAACTTACCTGACTCGTTGAGTGGAATTCATAATGTATTCCATGTTTCAAATCTGAAAAAGTGTTTATCTGACGATACTTTGGTTGTACCTCTTGAGGAAGTACAAGTAGACGAACAACTACGGTTCATTGAGGAACCAATTGAGGTGATGGACCGTGAGGTCAAAACTCTTAAGCAAAGCAAGATACCCATAGTCAAAGTTCGTTGGAACTCAAAACGTGGACCGGAGTTCACGTGGGAACGTGAGGATCAGATGAAACTCAAGTATCCTCATTTGTTCAAAACGACGATGCCGGCTGGCGAAGGTATTGATTAAATTTTGGGACGAAATTTCTTTCAACATGGGGATGATGTGACAACCCACCCAAAACTCACTCGATTTTCTTGTGCCAATGAAGTAGACCAGTGATGTAACTCAACCATGTTACGTAATTTTCGGGACAAAAATTCTTTCAACATGGGGATAATGTGACATCTGGTAATTTTCTGTTATCAAACTCCGTTAGTTCCTTTAGATCTTGCATACACGCGTCGTGAGCACACACTAGTTGTCGTTGAACGTTGGTGACTTAATAATAATTAACAATGATTATCTGATAATAACTTGATTAATAATGTTGATTATTAAGTTGTACTTATGTGGTTTATAGATTTTAAATATTATTTGTGAATTTTACCTTGTAAAGTGACAACGTGTTATATTTATTTCATGTGTTTTGTAGCTAGTGAAAATTATACATGATTATTATTATTGGTTAATAATACTTATATTTTGTAGTTAAAGATTGTTAAAAATGTTAAAAAGATTAAGTTTTTATAAAAAATGATCAAGGAGGGATTAATTTGTAAAAACTACAAAACTTATATGTGGTAAAAACCCAACCCTAATCCCCTAACCCCCCTTGCGGCCGAAACCATACACACACACACACCATTTTCATGATTTTGAGTCAAGAACATCAAGAATCATCGAATTCTAGTGGCAATCAAGCATTACAAGTGATTAACAAGTGTTAATCATCATCTTCGCACACCTAAAGGTTAGATTTTATTGGTTTTTCATGAGCTTTTGATTATGGCCGAACCCTAGTTCGAAATTTTTATGTTGTTTGATGATTCTATGATGTTAGTTGTATTGTATTGATGTTAGTTTACGTGGATTATACAAGAAATTCGTGATTTTGATGCGTTGTTCATACCTTACTAATAATAGTAACTTTTGTGCATGGAATTGATGAATTGATGATGGATTGATGATGTTACGATGTTAATGATGCTGTATGAATGTAGTCTATGTATATGATGCAAGAAATCCATGATTGATGTAGTCTAGTTCATACATTGCCAAAAGTGGAAACTTTTATTCATGAAGATTTGTGTTCGAATGAATTGTAAGTGTTTGATGGATTCTTATGATTGCTATGAACTAGATAGGGTATGTCGTTGATGAATTTGTGTGGAAATTTGGTGGAAGGATAGATTTTGGGATATTACTTTCCCAAAAGGGAATCTTTAATTTTGAAGATCATTGGATATTGTTAATTGAGCATGTTTATGATGTTAGGCTCATGTTAGAATGTTTGTTGATGATGTCTATGGTGGTAGATTGTGTTATTTCATTTGTATGAATGCTTGATGCACAAATTTGAAAATTTAGGCTCTTATGGAATATACATGATAATAGATGATGTATGATAAGCTTTATAGCACTTAAAGGTTTGTAATGTGGCATACGTGAATAACTTGTGTGATAACCATGTATGATGGATTATTGGTTGTTATGTTTGATCAAACAAGAATTTAACTTGACATGTCACCAACGGGTCAAACGGGTCAACTTGGTCAAATGAGTCTTGTTTTCCAAAACCTTGGGTCAATGTGTTTGTTGAGCACTTAGGGTTGTTAAGTTTTCTGTATACACGTACTTATGTACTTGCGTGTTCTAGGTAACCTCTGAAGGTTGTCTTTCCGCTCACTGTTAGCTTTTATTATCATTCGTTTGCGCACCAGGTGAGTTCAATGCCCCACTTTTACTACTTCTCTTTTTGGGGGAGAAAGCATACTTGTTTTTAAAACGCTTTACTGATATACATGTGTTTGGTAAAACATAGCGGGTTATACCATAGAAAGTCCTCACACTTTCGGATCGTTAATTAAGGAATCTAGCGGGAAATTTTGGGTAGTACTACTGGGTCTGAGAAGCCCCGCCCGGGTGACCGGAAGTCAACGGGTGCAATATTATCCTAAACTACTAACAGTGTCATGACCTGGTATGTCGTGGCGGGAGGCAAACAGACAAAGATAGTCAGCTTCGATCGCGAAATCACTATTGCTCTTTACTAATGAAATTAGACTAGCTATCTATTTCAATGCACTTGTTTATATATTTTTACTAACGCTACTGCTAATGATTGATTACAAACTCTTGAACTCACCAACCATCGTGTTGATACTTTTAGTATGCTTTTCTCAGGTCGTTTCTAGCATCTGCCCATAGGAGCACGCAGGTGTCATGCTTACTTTATTCAAACATTGTTCACTTTTAATTTATCATTTACTTACGTATTTTGGTTTGGGCGCGTGTTTTACGCAATTTACTTTTAGTACCTTGTGTTTGGGTTATTTACAAAACGCTTCCCTAAATATTTTAAAGTTTTAAACTCTGATTTGTTTAAATGTTACATATAGAATCGTTCTGAGTAACTAATGACTGAGATCCTGGTTTGTTCACATGCCTCGCGGTAAAACCCCGCGCGTGGAATTTGAGGGTGTGACATTTTGACCCAATATGGTCTATATGCTATCCATATTTGAGAATTGTTGGTTTTGATAAGTTGTTAGTTTATATGTTGAAACTTGGGAATTTTATGTTAGTTGTGCTTATAAATTTAAAAACACATGGTCTATATGCTATCAATATTTGAGAATCGTTGGTTTTGAGAAGTTAGTTTATATGTTGAAACTTGAGAATTTTATGGTATTGTGCTTATGAATAAATAACATTGTTTTTTTCCATTTTATAGTAGTTATGCTGTTTTAAATTTCATACGAATCTTAATACCATTTCATTTTAATTTTTTATAATTGCAGGCAAATATTGAAAATCAATACGCCCAAATGCAAATGGATGCAGGTGAGTCGCTCGTTAATGAGATGGAATGTTTAGAGTTGGCATTAGGACAAAGGCGTGGTCATACGAGAGGTGTTGGTCGAAAAGTAAAAAATATCTCTCGTTATGAACCATCAAGCGGGTCATCATCACATCGGGATGAAGAAATTGAAACACTAAAACGACAAATGCAAGAAATGCAAGAAATGATGAATCAATTTGAAAGACAAAAGCATAATCCCGATTATGATGAAATGATGAAAGCGACGACAATTAAAAGGTTTGTTTGTTTGGGTTGTAAAAAATTAAGATATACTTTCTTATTGTTTGGTATGTAATTAACTAAAATTGGTTGATTTTTATTTGGGTATTTGATATATTAGTTTGAATTTCTGTGTATTTGATTTGGGATCTTGGTTGGTTTTTTGGTAAAAAAATCTGGAAAAAAATAGAATTTTAAAAATAAATTTTTTAACCAGATACCCTATGACGACGATAGGTAAAATTAATTAATTATTTATTACTTTTTATTAATTAATTTAATATTAAATCATAATATTTACTAACCCTATGGCAGCGACATGTCGTCGTCATAGGATGTATTTATGTCGTCGTCATAGGTTGTATTTATTTATTAAATTTAAATTAAAAAAATATCATTTATAATAATGCCGACAATAATTTGGCGACGACATGTCGTCGCCATAGAGGCCTATGGCTACTGTGTCTATTGTGACGACCAATTTTGAGCTATTGCGACAAGGCAATGTCACCCTATGGTGACGCCAACTGGTCCCTATCGTGAACCATAGCCATGCTTTCTTGCAGTGCGAGTAAAAGATTTCATAGCTAACAAAGTTCAGCCCACAAAGTTGGTTACCCCCGCTACTCTGCCTCGGCACTAGAACATGAGACTGTGGTTTTTTTCTAGGAAAACAATGAAATTAGTTTATCACCTAGTTAGACATAGTATCCAAAAGTCAAGCAATGAGTATCAGGTCAATCCGCTCGATCTGCGTCTATATATGATATGAGTGAAGATACGGGCTACGTCTCATACACATGCCCATTTGCAATGTTCCTATGACAAACCACATTATTCATTTTATAGCATTCGGATAATCCATTCGGGGAGCATGCATTTGCATCCATGCTTGTAAAACTGCATAGGAGATGTTTGGACAGGTGAAAGTTAAGTATTGTAAAGCCCTTGCGAAGCTTTTGTAATGTGTAGATCATCGATTAAATGCCTGCAATTGTACTTAACTTACCAACTGTGTCAACAGGTGTATGCACAGGATTACAATATGCATCTTAGCTTGGTTCAGATCGTCTTAGGCATATGCTTATTGTGATAAAAAAAATACCATTAGAACCTCTAGTCACAAATATTCCCAAGAAATAGGTCAATGAACCGAGGTCTTTCAAGGCGAACTCAAAATAGTCGAGATAGGAGATGTTGTTTGAGAGCCGGTGACGATGTATTAAGAATGATATCGTCAACATATAAAAGAAGATAAGAAATGTTTGATCTATGTCACGCGGTATATAAATAGTGAGTGATCACAAGAGCTATGGTGAAAACCCAACATGAAAACAAAAGTTTGGACGTGATAATAATTATTTCTCATGCCTGGGTGCGTATCTTGGCGACCGTCACATCCAAGGAGCATGCATGTGCATGCATTACCCACTGAACTACATAGGATTTTATGAATTTATGCTAGAGTAAAGACTAACCTAGTGAAAAATAAACAATGGTGTTCCAATCCTTTTACTCTCAAAGGTTATGCAATATTTTCGAATTACGCACTGAACTACATTGGATTTTATGAATTTATGCTAGAGTAAAGACTATCCTAGTGAAAATAAACAATGGTGTTCCAATCCTTTTACTCTCAAAGGTTATGCAATATTTTATAATTTCTCAGACAAAGGTTTAAATGTGTAATAATGCAGCATAATGTAGTTCTTACCTATACATTGAGATAGTTAAGGGGTGTGTGCTACACAAATAACAAGAGTTTAAAGCATGTCTTCTATTAATGGAAGATGAACATGAGGAAAATTAAATGGGTGGAGTTGGTGAATGACTACAATTTCTTATACAATACCATGCTTGTAAGACCAATTTGTTTGTATTGCTTCAAATAGAAAGAATTGGCCCAAGTTAATAAGGTTCTAGGTAATAAGGATAGATGTTGAAGTAAATGTGATTAATTATGTGCTAAAAGAATCATTCCTATATGAAAAGGCTAAGAAGAAAGGATGGTTGGAACATTGAAGCTACAACAGAACCTAATAATATTATACTAAATTAGATGGCAAATTACAGACTCTAACGTTTGTTGTGATTCAAAATAAGGTATTAGGTGGTGTTTATAAGTCCTAGTAAACCATGCATCTAAGATTTACAAGATGTACAAGAATTGGAATGGTTATTACTAGTGGCATTAGATGGAATGATTGATTTGTAGCATACATAAAGGTGTTTTACCTACTTGTGTCAAGCTAATTAATGAAAAAAGGGAGTTAAATATAGGGTATTGAGCTACAAGGAAAGGGTTATACCTTAACCCACTAGCTCACTGACCTACTAGCTTACTGACCTGATATTCAACTCTTATCATCATTTTTTATTTGACATGTAAGTAGGTAAAATACTTTTCTGAATGTTGGATAACTGCTCATTCTATTTATTGCCACCAATAATAACTATTCAAATTCTTATATAGCTAAAAGATTTTAAATGCATAGTGTAAACAGACTTATAAGCATAAGCTAGTACCTTGAATCCCACCACACTTTAGGAATCCATATTCTATAATTTGCCATCAAATATTAGTATTTTGTCATTAGGTTGTGTTGTTGCTTCATAAAGCATGACTATTTTAAAAACTTTAGTCTTTGAGGTTTCACATAGAGAGCCATGAAGAAAGTGTTTGTCACATCCAAATAAGAGTAGAACAAAAGCAATGCATGTCTAAACTAAGGAGATGTAAATGCTAGTCAGTTTAATAACTCAACTATGGGATGCAATATTGTATTAAGGTCATGCATGTCATGCAGTGTTGCATGTTAGTAGGCCCGTGTAGGGATTGGGAATAAACAGTGCGGTGAGATGTGATGCGCTTGGAAGTGTGTGTAAAATACTCACGCAATTTACATTTTGAATTTATAAAAATTATAATTATCTCAACACTACTATAAGCTTATATAAAGATAAACATACCAATCGTATTTATAGTATAGTATTTGAAAGAACCAAGTATCCTCCATGGGATATGTAGTGTAGCTTTTCGTTTAGGACAACTACTAATGTTTGGTTGGTTGCATAAAATGGGTTTTGAAAAAAATAAGAAGAATAATTAAAAGAAATCATTAAAAACATCAGTAAATAGATAAATGTGTTGTATAGGATTTAAATCCCCTTAAATTAATGGACGATTACTAGTTTACCATCATTGACTCGGTTAGTTATGATGCTTGTAATTCACCAAGTATCTCACTAATGTATAACCTTAGCTTCGTGAAATCATAACCACTCAGACTTTATGTTACGTCTTACAACCCTTTAAAATGAAGTATCAAGAAATAATAAAGGTCATAGCTATGGATTCACCAAGACTTCTTAAATCAAGGCAAAATATTTTGAAAATACTTTAGACCTTGTGAATTAGAACTTTCTACACATATCAATAAATTGTCACTCCCTAAAGAAATCTTTCAATTCATTTGTAGTACATTACCAAATATCTAAATCCTTTTATCTAAATTTAGATATCAAATAGTGTGCACATGATTGAACAATTAGAACTTATGTGTAAGAGTAATCTTAGAGGTTGATGCAAACCAAAGTTCTCTCAGTAAGCATACTGAAGTACAAGGAAGTTATTTCAGACGATCTGAGTGTCAAATCTTCCGAAGCCAAAGACCAATTCTTCCGAAGCCAAAGATGAAGTTTTCCAAAACTTTAAGACAAAGTCTTCTGAAGCCAAGAGACTTATTTCTTCTGAAGACAGAGAGGACATGCTTTCTCTGACATGCTTTTGACAAAAGCTTAACTGCTTTCTGCTGCCATATCTGAAGTTGGTGATATCTCCATACTTATATTAAGGTCTTTGAGTCTGTAATTTTCTACTATTATACTTTTATCTTTTTTGTAATTGATTAGTATGTGAGCTATGGCATGTTATAGTCACTTGTCAAAATGCAAACTTTACATTGATCTTGTTGTCTAGATTAGTGTTCCAGCTATCCTTCAAAGTATGACCGACTGTAGGATATAGTATAAAGTATCTCATGTACCAGTCCTTAGGACTAAGCCTTGTAATAATTGTAAAACACTTGAAAGCAATATACGTCATTCTTGAAAACCATTACTCGTGTTCTGCTTGTGTTCTTTACTTTTGTTCTTTGTTTTATTTGATGGTTCCCTATTTGATCTGTTAAGTGTTGTTCTCTCCAACCTTGTGAAACTGTAGCATTACACTTAATCGGTCTTGCAATTGGTTCTAGAGCTTTTTAGGCTCTTGAATGTAAGATCTCATGATCTTTAATCTCTTCAGTTTCACAAAAAAATTACCTGCTCAAATGGCAGCGCTCACTAAGGCTGACATGGGAACCGGCACCATGACCAAATCTCCACTGATCACTCCTGATGACTTTGATACTTGGTGCCAAAGAATGGAAGGTTTCATTAAGTTTCAAGACAGCAGGATGTGGAGATCTGTTATCTCAGAACCTCATACCCCAAGCACCACTTCAGCTACTGCTGGTGGTAGAATGATTCCAAAAAAAGTGGCTGACTATTCTAAAACAGATTGTAAGAAGATTGATATAGATCAGAAGGCCACGACTGCTCTACAAACTACTCTTCCAAATTTTATCTACAGAGGCTTCAAGAAGTGTAAAACTACAAAGCAGCTCTGGGATGCACTGAAGCTTATGTATGAAGGGTCTGAGGAAGCCAAAGAAAACAAGAAGGATCTCATAAAGCAGTAGTTTGAGAATTTCACCTACAAAACAGGTGAAACTATGACTCAATAATACTTTAGGTATGTTGAGATTGTAGATACTCTTATAGATATTAGAGTTAAACTTGAGAATAGGGACATTATGAGGAAGTTCATGTTCTCTCTTCCTAGAAAATGGATAAACTATTATGTGGCCATTAAGAGAACTAAAAATCTCTCTACCCTTACTCTCACTGAGCTATATGGTATCGCGGTTACCAAATGGAGATGAAAATGTAAAATCCATCCACCAGCTCATCCAACAATCAATAGAGTTCAGCCCTTCATTTGGTTGAAAGGGATAGTAAAGAACCATAATATCATCTCATCTGCTATCTTGACAACTCACAGAAGGGTCCTTTCATCACCTTTTTGGAGACACCAAGGGAGAGCTACACTCAAGAAAGCCTGTAAGGTTTATAGTTAAAGGCTGATGCAACCAAAGCATCCAAAGAGCTCTCAGCATGCATGCATGAAGTACAAAGTAAAGTTACTTCGAAAGTTTTACACCACTCAAAGAAAATAAGCTTAGTGTAAAATCTTCCAAAGCCAAATGACAAAATCTTCCGAAGCCAAAGATGAAGTCTTCCGAAGCTTTAGAGACAAAGTCTTCTGAAGCCAAAGGCTGGTTTCTTCCAAAGACAAAGAAGACAAGCTTTCTCTTATCACCTTTATCAAAAGTTAAACAACTTTCCGCTGCCACTCTGAAGACTCACCAACTTATATGAGTTGGTGAAAAGGTTCATGCTTTTGTCAACTGTAGATTATGGTCATTGGTCTGTAACTTTCTACTTCTGTACCTTTTATCCTTTTTGTAATACATTAGGATGTGAGCTATGGCATGTCATAGTCACTAGTTAAAGTCAATCTGCCTTTTGACTTTACATTGATCTTGTTATCTAGATTAGTGTTTCTAGTTGGCTTTCAAAGTATACCCGGCTGCAAGATGTAGTATAAAGTGTCTCAAGTACTTGTATCTTTAGGTATGCTTTGAAACACTTGTAAGAAATTGAGAGCAATATACATCATTCTTGGAAACCATACTTGAGTGTTCTTTGTTCTTGTTCTTTTACTTATGTTCTTTGTATCATCTAACCGGTTCCCTATTTGATATGTTAAGTGTTGCACATCTCACCATCCTTGTGAAATTGTTGTATTGACCACCATTCACCGGTCGTGCAAAGCCCATTTCAAGAACTAAGCTCTTCTTAAGCCTTTGTGTCTTCAGATGAAAGTTGTGAAAACTTTCTCTTTACTCTTCAAGACTTGGACTGCATCCATTTAGATGATCTGGAGTATATGGAGATAGTCCAGTAGATGGCTCTTCTCACTCATAGAGCCAAGAAGTTCTATAAGAGAACAATAAGAAAGTTTCCCAGCAATATAACCAGTGGAAAGTTTAGGCTGGATAAAAGTAAAGTAAAGTGTTACAGCTGTAACCAAATGGGTCATTTTGCTAGGTACTATAAGGCACCAAGGACAAATGGTGGCCAAACACATTCCAGGCCAAACTACACTGATGTTGCTCCCAAAAATGAAAAGCCCAACCAACCAAAGCAGCAAGCTGCAGTTGCTGTAGAAGAAGGAGGCTTTGACTGGAGCTTTCAGGTAGAATATGTCTCTCCAAACCAAGCACTGATGGCAGATCATGATGAAGCCAAGGTATTGGAACATCTTTGTACTCCTGAATGCATTACCAAGTTAACTGAATGCCAGGCTGAGCTTAAGATCAGCAAAGCCAGGGCAGAAAAATGTGTTCTTAAAGAGGAAACCTTCAAGAACATCATATCCTTATCCTTTCATGCAAAGATTTTTTATCAAAACAGGCAAGGACTGGGATCATGTGAGATAGCTCCTCCACACATATTATTATCTGTAAGATCTCCAAGGTGTGAAACTAGTCAAGATGAGCTGCCCTTTATTGACCCTATCCAAGAAGATGATGAAGATAAAGAGAAGATAGTGAAGGATTAACCAGAAGTGAGTGAGGAGGTTCATCCTAAGAAGGGTCACTATACTCCTGGAGAGAAGAAAGAACCAAGGATGGCCAAGTCGTCTAGGAAGAGTTTGATCAAGACTGCTAAAAGAAAATCAAAGAAAGCCTAAGAGATCAAGCCCACTTTCAATCCCATGCAAATACAAGTCTTTATCTCTATTGGGTTTGAAGTGGTGAAGACTAAAGACTCAACTATGGACTCTAGTACCAGGAGTCCTAGTTCAAGTTCAAACCATCCTGGTCAAGAGAAGAAGGTTGAACAAATATGCATCACTGCCGCACAGCCTGAACCATCCAGTTCCTAGAGCAAGCTTCACCTTCAGAAGCCTGCTACATCATCTATGAAGATGAAGAAGGAAGTGAAAAAAAGATCAAGCTCAACCTTCTCCTCAGAAGAAAACCCTCAGAAGTATTCCTGTTGAATAAATCATATATGGTGATACTACTCACTTTGCTAAGGATTGCATTTACAATCCTAAAAGTACCATCCATATGAACAAGAAAATGGATTCTAAGAGGAAGAAGAAAATAGCTTCAGAATGAAAATCACTTTCCTTCAGAAGCTCCAAGATGAACAAGAAGAAGATAGGTGGAAAACTATCTTCGGAATCAAGTTTGGTCTCGGAAGAAAAGAATGCTTCCGAAGCACTAAAGTCTGCTGCAGTGGATGTAAAAGCTTCCAAAGGTTCAGTCTCCAACACTCCTGAAGTCATCAAAACTTCTGAAGTTTTAAAGGCCAAGTCTAATCTTCCAAAGATGGTATGGAAGATGATGAAAGGCCATGTGACTAAAGTTTCTTCATCAACAACAGCCAAGGATCCTCAAAGCTTGCGTATGGGATCAATAACTGTTGAACTATCTTTAGTTCATCTTGATGAGCCCAAGACCAATAAGGTTTGGGTTCCCAATGTAACTAACCATCTATTTTCATGTGCAGGAACAGCTAAAGACCAAAAAAATGTATGGATCATTGATAGTGGTTGTTCAAGGCACATGACATGAAATGGATCTTTGCTTTAGAACTTTGAGAAAATTGATGGAGGGCCAGTTGCTTTTGGAGGAGATTCAGATGGTTACATAACAGGAAGGGGCAGGGTCATAAATGGTAAGCTCAACATTGAGAAGGTAAACTTTGTCAAGGAACTTGGATACAATCTCTTGAGTGTATCTTAATTTTATGACCAGATACATAACATGCTCTTCACTAAGCATTAGTCCATCATTCTCAAGCTCGAGGTGGTCATGCTCCAAGAGCATATCCTGCTTAGAGCCCCTAGGAAAGGGAATATGTAGAAGATGGATTTGTAGGAAAGCTCCCCATCAAGAGAAGTTTCTTGCTTTCTATCTAAAGCCAATAGTGATAAGTCTTTCCTTTGGAGTAAAAGAATGTTCCATGTAAACTTTAAGAACATAAATAAATTAATTAAAGATGATTTGGTAACTGGAATGCCAAGGAAAGAGTTTACTAGTGATGACCATTATGTTGTACATCTAAAAGAAAAGCAACACAAAGTGTCTCACAATCCAAAGAAAACAAACTCCATCACTACTCCCCTACACTTATTACATATGGATCTCTTTGACCCCACCAGTGTAATAAGTCTAGAAAGAACTTCATACTGCCTTGTAATCACAGATGACTTCACAAGATATACTTGGGTCTTCTTTCTTAGAAGTAAGAATGAGACCCCTAAAATCTTGAAGAATTTCATTCTGAAAATTAAGAATCATGTGAGCACAAGGTCAAGATCATAAGATGTAATCAAGTAACTGAATTTAAGAACCAAATCCTTGATACATTTTGTGACGAAAAGGGTATTACAAGAAAATATAATGCTCCTAGAAATTCTCAACAGAATGGTATTGCTGAAAAGAGAAATATGAAACTTATTGAGGCTGCAAGGACCATGCTCTCTGACTCTAAACTGCCCATCACCTTTTAGGCAGAGGCAGTCAACACTACCTACTATGTGCATAAAAGAGTTTTAGTTGGAAAAACTCATGGTAACACATCTTATGAGCTGTGGCACAAAAGAAGACCTTGCATTGGTTTCCTCAAGTCATTTGGATGTCCATGCATCACGTTGAATACCAAAGATCATATAGCCAAATTCGCTGAGAAAGCAGATGGTGAACATTTCATTGGATACTCTTCCTAAGTTAAGGCTTATAGAGTATACAATCTTAAAACTAGAGTAGTTGAGGAGTCAGCCAATGTGACCTTCAATGAGCACACTCTTAATGTAAAAGATTCTAGTCCTGATTGGTTATTTGATCTTGATTTAGTTACCAACTGTTTTAACAAATCTTAAGAAGCTATTTCAGGATCTATAGGTAATACATTAGTAGGAGATCCTTATCCAAAATTTGAGTTGAGAAGACCAAATGATAGAATTTCTTCAACTCCAGTGGTAACAAATCCTACAAGTGGAAATCTTGTCAGCATAACTATGACAAGCTCTTCAACTAATACATCTGAGGTGCCTACGAATTCCAACAATGAGGCACAAAACTCAAATGAAAGGGTTTCTAATGTAGGAGGAGATGGAGATAGTGAAAGTGATCAAGAATTTCATGATGCTGACAACCTCTCCACCAAAGACAACATCAATCATGTCACACACTCTCTGGATCAAGTTACACTTGATAAGTGTACTGATGTGGTGGGTGATACTCAATCACCGGATCTAAATTTCACTAATTTAGATCTATCAAATCAACTTCCTGTGATTCCTTAACTGAGAATCCATAAGTACCATCCTACCACAAACATCATTGGAGATGTTGAGACTGGGGTAAGAACAAGAGGAAAATCCAATGATAAAAATGTTTGTCTATACTCTTGTTTCTTGTCACAGATTGAGCCAAAGAAAGTTGATGAGGCTCTGAAAGATGGAAGCTAGGTTAAAGCAATGCAGGAGGAGTTGCTTCAATTCAAGAGACAAAAGGTTTGGAACCTATGTCCTCTTCTTCTTAGAAAGATGCCAACTTGATGTCATGTGTGAATTTTTATATGGGGTGATAGATGAGAAAGTGTATATCAAGCAACCGCCTAGCTTTCAGACGCAGATCATCCTGATTATGTCTAAAAGCTTTACAAAGCTCTTTATGGGTTGCATCAAGCTCCAAGGAAGTGGTATGAGACACTGTCATAGTACCTAGTCCAATATAGTTACAAGAGAGGTACTATTGACAACACACTTTTTATCAAAGGAAAAAGGAATGACTTGATGTTATCATCTTTGGGTCAACTAATAAAAAGCTATACAAAGAGTTTGAGAAGCTGATGAAGAATAGATTTGAAATGAGTGCCATGGGGGAACTCAATTTCTTTCTAGGAATTCAAGTGAAGCAGGTTGACAATGACATCTTCATAAACCAGTCAAAGTATGTGCAAGACATATTAACCAGATTTCATCTGACTGAGTGCAAGGTTGCTAAGACTTCCATAACCAGAACCCACTTCGTAGGACCTGATCTTGAGGGATAGGGTGTTAATGAACATCTTTATAGGGCTATGATTGGGTCTCTTATGTACCTCACAGCCAACAGTCCTGATATCATGTTTGACACATGCATATGTGCAAGATATCAAGCCAACCCCAAGATGTCATACCTGGTTGCTGTCAAGAGAATTCTTAGATACCTCAAAGGAGCTCCCAACTTGGGACTTTAATATCTAAAGAATTTTGAATTCACCTATACGAATAGTGATTATGGTGCTGCAACATGACTTCAAAGTCTACATCAAGGGGATGCCAATTCCTCAATGGAAGGATAGTCTCATGGCAATGCAAGAAACAATTCTGTGTGTCTGCATCAACTGCTGAAACTAAATACATTACTGCAGCAACAATGCTATCTCTATCACAGTAGACTCCTATCCATATAGACAACAACAATGCTATCTCTATCATAGAGAATCCTGTGCAGCACTCAAAGACAAAACATATTAACATCAGGTATCATTTGATAAGAGATAATTTTAAAAAAAGTATTGATAAAACTGGTCAAAGTTAATAAAAATTAACAATATGTTGATCTGTTCACAAAAGCTTTTGATAAACAAAGATTTAAGTATTTTGTATTAGCTATTGGGATGATTAACTTTGAATAGATTTTCTTAAATTAATTTTAAGATTATTTTTCAAATATGTGTGTATTTAAAGTTGTCTAATTTATCACTCATATAAGTTCCGTTTACCTTGGAAGAAAATTTATCTAAATGATATTCCTTAAAATTTTAAGAATTGAATATATATTTTCTTTCGAAAGGCATTAAATTGACTTCCGAAGCTTAAATATACTTCTAAGTACTTATATGTTTTGAAGGACAATTTTCTTCTGAAAGCAATTAAGTCTCGAAATCTTTATTCATCCTTTGAATAAAACTTCTGAAGTTTAATATCTCCTGAAACCAAATATGTCTCGAAAATAAAATTACTCTAAGTATTCTTCTTCCCAAGCAATTCTTGTCAAACTAAGGAATATCTTCCGGAGTCAAATTGGCTTCGTCTACTTCAAGATAATTACCTTTTTGGGCACTTTTTTAGAGGTGGAACCGACATTCAGATTTCAAAGTTTATCTTTTGCAATAACTTTGTCTCAAATCCAAGCATATAAATACCTTTTTCAACAGGTCTCCCTCTCACTTCTTCCTCTTCATCTGCAAAACTTCTACCCCTAAATTATTGTTCTTCATTCTCTTCTTACTAAAGCTTCCTAAAATGGCCGGCCCTGAACCCCAAAACCAGCCAGATTTCTCCATGCACCTACACAGGCAACACAACCAGGTTGCTTTATTGTCGTCTGAGAAAGATCCTGGTTTCTCAAATGTTTTTTGCTTTCTATTTCAATTATCATACATTATCACCCTTACAATAGACCCTCCTCTATGTGAAGAACAACTGCTAAAGTTCTGGAGGACCTACCAAGAGGTCATCTTGGACGAGGAGAAGGCACTATTTACATTAGTGCAGGGGAAGACTATTTTTATCACACCAGCCACCATCAACACTCATCCTAGGATAGATTATGAAGAAGGTGAACTCTTTTTCCCTAAAGAAGCTGTAAATGGATCATTCAGCCAGATGGGCTATGAAGGAGACTACTCATTCAGTACCTTCAAGAAGGATAAGGTCTCTTACCAATATAAGTACCTCCTCTATGTTATAATTCATTCTTTATCAATCAAACATGGAGGATGGGATCAATTCCTAGAGGACTTATCCTAAATAGTCCCTGGGATGATCCAAGTGGTCAATTTCAAGTACTCTCAGTTTGTTTACACAAACTTACTTGCTAACTTAGACTTCTTCGAGTGTTACATGTTCCTTAGATATATCCAGCATATTCTTAACTATGAATTGGGCTCAAAGTTAAAAGGAATGGGTAATGTTCTTAAATTGGGACAGATGAAGCCTGACATTTTCAAAATCATGAGAAAAACCACTATTGGTTTCTCAGGGGTAGAAAAAGCCCTTGTCTTAAAAATGTTAGAGCTCCCTTCTCAAGGTGACAACTTGGCAGCACCAGCCAATGTTGAACCTACACCTTCTTCATCTTCACAACCCCATCAGCCACAAATAACCATCACCTACAAAAGAAAATCCAAGAAAACCCTTGCTCAGTCTATTCAGATTGAGCAGGACCCCATACACTCACCTATGTAGGAGGAAGTGGAACCAAGAGCTCCCACTTCCCCTGAGGAGCAAACCACTCCTATCGTTTCAATGATCAGTGTTGAGGTTCCTCATGCTTAGCCTGATGAGCTCATTACTCCAACCTTAATCCTTCACTCTAAGTCTCAAAACTTAGGTGAACAGCCTGCAGGGGCCAGTTACCATCCCCAACCTTTGGACATAAACCAACCAATCCCTTATCTCTAATTCTATGATGATGAGGATATGGGATTCAGTGAGTACAATAAGTCTTTCTTCTCCTCCCCTACCCAAGGAGAGCTGAGTGCTCCTTATACACCCATATCTAGCCTACATCATCTACCTACAACTAAGGTGGACCTACCTAAACATGCTCAGGAGGTCCATATGGAAGAGACTCTCACTTTAGAAAGTGATTACATCATTAAGACATCAACCATGGCAACCCAGCCCCTTGACACTTCTCATAAAGCTATCACGGAGCAGGGGAAATCCAGAGCCCAGAACCAATATCTTGTGGTGAGGGAGAAGATTTCGGTTATGTTCTCTCATCCCCCCATGATTCTTCTAATGAAGATAAGGGGATTTTGCGACTAAGGGTGCAAACACTGTCACAAACCTGCACCTACTTGGCTTCTAAGGTTAGTCACCTGGAATCTTAGGTGGCTACCTTACAAAGGCAGGTCCTTACTCAGAAACTTGAGATCACTGATCTCAAGGGCAAGCTAGCTGAGAGGCCTGCTAGACGTGCTCAACCAGGTCCATAAAAACCTGTGGATGTGGTGGACCTAACCTCTAGCTCACCTATACAAGTGGGTGATGCTACCGAAAAGGGGGAGAAAGTCTTAACTATAATCACAGAACCTGGGAGTACTGCCAAGAGTATGGATTTTAAGGATTCCCCATCCTCATTTGCAATAGTCCACATTCAACAACCTCCTCAGGCCCACGTCAATATGGATGCCTTAATTTAAAGCTTATTTGAGGAGGGTATACCAAGGGCTATGTATACCCCATCCTACCTTGCTGAAAATCCAATAGTAGGGTGGAGGTATGACAATTATAGAAGAGCCTTGGTACTCTCTAGATATCAGGGTTAGCAAGAAGTGTTTAATTTTTAGATCCTGAAATTCTATGAGATTTTTCCTCTAGTTGACCTGCCACTTGCCAACCCAAGTCATAATAGGTAAGCTGGCAGGTTAGCTGAGAGGATCCAGCTGAGGGTGCTTGAAAAGTTCAGGAGAAGATTAAAGCTATATAGATAGAGGCTAGCAGGGAAAACTATTGGTCAACTGGATATTGAAGCAGACCCTATGATTAGCTTCGAAGGGCAAACCTCAGTTGAAGGCCCATCAGAAGAACCTGTGAACCTTAAGACTCCAACTGCTTCAACACCCAATACCCTCAATGAGACATCATCTGGTGAAGGTGCCTCACAACCTCTCCCTGGCTAGAGCTCAAATGCAACACCAAGTCAAGAAGGCCAAAGTTCTCTCCACCCTGAGTCACACAGGTCAGTGACTAACAAAGGGAAGAGGATTCTGACGTCTGAGGATATTAAGGAGGAGAAGAGGGAAAGAAAGAGGAAGGCAAGGGAAGAGAGAACAAGAGAGAACCCCAGCTTCATACAAGCTACAATCAGTAGGCCAAATACTCAGGAGGATGAGTTGGGAAGCTAGAGTTAGGTAACTAGATTGAATTATTTAGGGTCTAGGAACTATAACATTGATAAAGTAATCTCTCTTCCCTTGGAGGAATTAAATGAGTTGGCAGACACTAGAGTGTCAAAAGAGAGGAAGGAGGCTAAAGCTACAGAATTGCTTCTCAATATGAAAAAAAGAAAAGAAAAGAAAAAGACTATACAAGGCCCCTATCCTCTCTCCAGTTCAAGAAAGTCCTAAAGTAAAGACTATGGTAGTTGAACAAAAAACTCAGATAGGTAGGGAACAAGATAGACAAAAGATGATAACCTACCTGAGTGCCACAAGCCTCTATCAGGCAACAACCCTACTCCCTCTATCATATGAGTATATTGAGTTTGAGTACCTCAAGCAGCTAGAGAAAGAAGTTCTAAAATAAAAGAAAGCTGCTAAGAGGAAGATGAGGGAGGAGGCTGCTAAGTCAAGAGTGACTGTCAGAGCCAATCAGAAGAAGTCTGCTGACAGAATGAAGATGTTGAGCTTCTTGAAGCTGTATGGGTTCTCTGAAAGGAGACTTGGTCTAATGTCTCTATCTATAATGGATGAGCACATTAGAATGATCAAGCAAAAGATTAAGAAGGGTGAGTTGGTAGACTTGCATTCTCCATCAAGTCAGGCTGCAGCTGAAGCTGAGGTA
>CM046438.1:53970790-54003290 GCA_025506505.1 Flaveria sonorensis | reverse complement strand
TTCCAATTGGTTTATATACAAATTTAATAGTTCTTGGATAGGTCTGTATAAATTTCTCTATATTAAGGGACATATATACAGACAAAGAATCATACAACTCTGAAAAAATAACCCAAAGTGCATTTGGTCATCAGCCAACGGGCCTAGTCCAAACTATATCATTTGTTATTTATATATTATTATATAAGTAATAAAGTAATAGTATCTGGCCGGCAATATATTAATTTGTCCCAAGGAAAGAGTATCGGCCAATATATGTATTCGCTTCGCCTACCACAAGACACAAATAGGAATTTTCTTTCATCTGTTCTATTGTTTCCATACAAACACTATGTCATTCAAAATTCTGGCCTATGGATTCTTGTAGGATACGATAAATATTTATAAAATGTATTAACTTAAAAATTATATGAGATAAAAGACAGATATGATAAAGTTATTTAGACTTAAAAAGACTCCTATAGTTAAACATGTCAACTTAGTTTTACTTTTGCTCATAATAGACTTGTGTTTTCATGTCTACCTCTTGTATTGAGATCTAAGTAAGTTGAAATTGACATAATCAAACACGTTTCTATTAAAATTTAACGAATTGTAGCGAGTTGTCTTTTGTTTTTAAAGTATAATCAAGTTTCAGATTCACTCTCTTTTACATGTATCATGTTAGTTTCAATCCCATTGCAATCAATACCCTTATAATTTTGATATTCGATATTCATTTGGTTTGTTTTGTTACCTTAATCCAATTATCCTTTTTTTCTTTTCAGAAATGTCTAGATCGTATGATAATGTTTGAAGAAGGTCCCAAAAACATTCTAGATTTTGTCTATTTAAAAGTTAAAGCAATCAAACAAAAAATAAAATTAACTTATGATAATTGAAGATAAAGCCAATGAAGCTTTTCCAAAGCATAACAAATATAATTAATGAAGACTGATTAAAATAAAAATGAGTAGTTGGCTTGGAATTGAATGATACTATTTTTTGTAAAAGCAAACATAAGTATAATAATAAATATAAGACAAAAGTAACAATAAATATAGATGCTGTATTGTCTTGTTTAAAACTTGTCTATGACCAAATCATCTTTGAAATTGCATCATGCCTAAGAAAAAACTAGTATATTGGAGTTTATAAAGAAAAAAAGTTATGAAGGTACATTGTAACACCAAATGTAACGATTCTTTGGATAAATTATTAAAAATTTGATGCATTCTAATTTTTGTTAAACAAATCATGTAGTATAATTTAGAGTAAATTTTACAATTGGTCCATGTGGTTTAAAATAAATTTTGGATTTACTCGTTGATATTTAAAAATTACAGATATAACCCCCGATCTTTAACTTCTCTTTCTTTTATGGTCTGGGACCCTAACTTTTGTTAAATATATAACATTAATAAAGAGTGTTTAAGTCTTTTTATTTGTAAAACTTTGGTTATTAGGGTTTATTACATACCCCTTTTTGTGATCCATATTGTCGATCTCTTGTGTTTTGTATAAATTAGTATAATTCAGGCTTCTTGTTGTTTTAGTGTTTATATACATCGACAACTGTGCAACATTTTTCCTGAATAGGTTATCTCTTCTCTATATAACTAATCACCAATCGATTGCAATTGCTTTTGTTCGTGAAAACTATTTTATTAGGTTTCGATTAGTAGATGACTATCTGATGCCCCTTCCAAGTGGATATTGAAGAAACTACAAGACACAAAATGCTAACAACTAGGAGGTTATATATGGGCCACCATTTCAAAAATATCATGAATTACTTGGAGATTTGAAATTTTGATTTCCTTTTTACCAATGTAATCTGCAATTTTTTTTTTTTTTAATGTAATTTGTAATTATTTTCGGCAATGTATTTGTAAATAAAGTAGGGTTATACTAAAACGGATGTTAAATCTAAAAAGCCTAAGAAGGATTGTAGACTTGAAACGTGTCCTTCTATTGTTTTAAAGAGAAGAGCATTTTGGTCATTGTGTCAAATACGTCAGCTCATTGTGTCTTATACGTCCATTGTATCAAATATCGGTTCATTGTGTCGTATTTTTATATCATTTGTTATGTGTATTAATCATTGGGTTTTAGGTTTTACATTATTTTGTGTTATTTTTGTCATTGTTTTTATAGATTATAAACTTGTTATCTATTATTGTGTTTTTCAATTAGAAGACACAATGATATACTTTCACGAATGTAGTTTTCAAAACTCATAAAACTCATAGTGTTGAAGATAACACAATGTGTTATTTTTGTTATTGTTTTTAATAGATTATATAAACTTCTTATTATTCATTGTGTTTTACCATTACAAACACGCAATGATGTTATTTCAATAATGTATTTTTCAAAACTAATATTATTCAAGATAACACAACTACGATCAAAAGACACAATGAATTGTGTTATTTTGTCATTATTTTTAATGTATTAGATTAATTAGTTATTAATTTATTATTGTATTTTACATATTAGAGATACACAACAATGTTATTTCATCATTATATTTTTCAAAATTCATAATTTTAGAAAAAACACAATAGTATTCAAAATTAACACAATAACCAACCAAAAGACACAATAAACTGCACTAAAGACACAATGACAAGATATGAGCTTAAAAACATTAATTTTTTTATCTTTTTATATAATAATATTGTACTCATTTTAAAAATAAAAAACGTTCGTTTTTATGGTGTAATTTTTATAAAAAATTAATGTCATATATAAAAGTCATTAACGTTTAAAAAAAATGGGGGAACCTGCAAAGTCAACAAAAATGGTTATTCCTAAAATACCCCTCTAACAAACTTTTCCGTACAATTTGATCTCAACCATTGATTAAAAAGGTGTATGGTTGAGATTACTTATTAGACTTTTTAGTTTTAAAAGACTTTCTATTTAAACCTTTCTCTTATACATAAAATCCTCACACACAACGTAAAGATAAATACATCAAAATATATTAATCTTTTACATTTAAAGATAATCAAATACATAAATAAATAAAATACAAACTACTCTGAGTGTGGCTAATCCGCTGCGTCTTCCGTTGCTTCCTCCTAACTGTGTACCGACTACCTCACAAAAAAGACAAGCTTAGGGTGAGGGGGAGCAACTATCCCCATGATGTAGCCTATATGGTGCTTACTCTATCTATCACTGATGCATACGATGCATCTCTCAAAGCAGATGGATGGACTCGGCCATAAACTCGTCGTTTGATGGGATCTGTCTGATAATAATCCTCGGCGATGGTGGTTGTGGCCTTGGGGTCTTGGCTACTACTGTTGCTGCTGATCCTCATCAACCTATACCGACAGCTGCAAGATCCTCAGATCACCGTCAGTAAACCAACGTAGGTTGTCGCCAAAATTGTTGGCAATACCCATGGCCATGACAGTTTGGCGAGCCTAATATCCTCAGTAGAATATCACTCGTCTGCCAGGCTAGAAGTGAATCAGTGTATATCCCTAAATGGAAGGCAATGACGGTGATATACACCTCACAAATAATAGGGCTATCCATCTCTAAAATAAATTATTAGTAAAAGTTAATAAACAAATAATAAATAAATAAATAAGGTAAATAGTATTTACCTTGCCCTGAATAACAGTAAGGAAATTGGTAGACATACAATGAACAAGGTCCCTAAGAGACATAAGCAAAGCTTGTAAAAAGAAAAGATTGAGAAGCGACACCTTCTGTGCTTTGATCGCGCCCAATGATGGTACTGATAATTCACTAATATAGATATCGATGCAAAGGATCTCAAATAGATGTCACGCGAATGGCCCCCTCACAACACTGGTTCAATATAGTCTGCCCCTGCGCCACCAATGAAGTTGGTATGACAACCCTAAAAAAATAATAAAAATAAATCACTCATTATTAAGTTTTTATAATTATTAAATCTTTAATCATTCATGTTTTCATCTAATAGTTCACCTGCTAGTACAACATATACACGGGGCTCAAAGGTTAGACTAATGAGCTTTCTTATAAAACAACCCTATTTTTATCCCAAAACTCTTATAAAATCTACTCCTAACACCTCATTAACCAACCTAAATCTATAACCAACTTATACTAATTGACAATGACTAGTTACATTACATAATCTAGTGGGCTAACTTAACTACCTAAAGTCATCTAGATACCCATCTTGAATTTCACTAACCTACACTTAATAGGATAAGCATCCTTTGAAGATATGATAATGAACGACCAGTGAAGGGTGGTCAATGCAACAGTTTCACAAGGATAGAGAGATGTGCAACACTTAACAGATCAAATAGGGAACTAGTTAGAAGATACAAATAACACACATAAAAGAAAAAGAACAAAGAACACTCAAGTATGGTTTTCAAGAATGATGTATATTGCTCTCAAATTCTTACGAGTGTTACAAAGCATACATAAAGATAAAGTAATTGAGACACTTTATACTACATCCTACAGCCGGCTATACTTTGAAAGCCAGCTGGAAACACTAATCTAGACAACAAGATCAATGTAAAGTCAATAGGCAGATTGTCTTTTGACTAGTGACTATGACATGCCATAGCTCACATCTTAATGTATTACAAAAAGGATAAAAGTTACAGAAGTCAAAAGTTACAGACCAATGACCATAATCTACAGTTGACAAAAGCATGGACCTTTTCACCAACTCATATTAGTTGGTGAGTCTTTAGAGTGGCAGCGAAAAGTTGTTTAGCTTTTGTCAAAAAGCGATCAGATAAAGCATGTCCTCTCTGTCTTTGAAAGAAATCAGTCTTTGGCTTTGGAAGACTTTGTCTCTGAAGCTTCAGAAGACTTCATCTTTGGCTTTGGAAGATTTTGTCATTTGTCTTTGGAAGATTTTACACTTAACTTATTTTCTTTGAGTGGTGTAAAACTTCCAAAGTAACTGTACTTCATACATGCATGCTGAGAGCTTTTTAGATGCTTTAGTTGCATCATCCTTTAAGTATAAAACTTACAAACTCCCCCTAGGCTGATGCTACCAAAACAAAAGAGATTACTCATCTATTGATAGTCCTTATCAAGATCAAGACCAGTCCTTTCTTTATTATTTGGTCAGGATCTCTCAGACTCTCATAGTATCTCCTCATATCATAGAGATCATGCAAAGAAAGATCAAGTATGTCTTACCAGAAGTAGACATCTTGACCTCCTTGATCTCTAATTACATACCATGTGTCCGGATTAACAGCAAAGCTCCAGGACAAGTTGGGTCTCCCAAAAGCAAGAGACTCTACATGAATGGGAGTCGAATGAGCAACCTCTTCTTGATACCCTTAGGTTGTTCTTACCCATCCTGAGGTATAGAGGTGGATATCTTGGACTTCTTCTTTTTCTTGTCCCTTTTGATGGTCATCCTTTTCTTCTTCTTTCTAGATTTCAACTGAGAACATTGGCCTTTAGTACTAGATTGTTCTTATGTGTCTTTCTTAGTAGGGTTCTCTTCCTTTATAGGTTCAGAAGGAGAGGGATCAGGACCCTATTGTGGATCAGAAGATGAAGTTGGTTGTGGTTTAGCACTAGGTCCAGGTTGTGTTGTCTCTTGTGGTTCAACCTTGAACTCAACTTCAGGTGTAGCCTGACTTGGTGGAGAATGCAAGTCAATGAGCTCACCCTTTTTAATCTTCTGCTTGATTATCCTAGTGTGCTCATCCATGGTGGATAGAGACATTGGACCAAGCATCCTTTCGGAGAATCCATACAGGTTGAAGAAGCTCATCATCCTCTGCCTATCAGCAGACTTCTTTTGACATTTTTAAATGATGGCTCTTGTTCTTGTAGCTTCTTCCCTTATCTTCCTCTTAGCAGCTTTTTGTTCTTTCATCACTTGTAGCTAAAGCTGTTTGAGGTACTCAAACTCTATGTATTCATATCACAAGGGAAGAAGTGTAGATGCCTAATAGAGACCTGTGGCACTCAAGTAGTTGATCATATTTTGTCTGTCCGCTTCTTTGTCTACCTAAGGTTGTTGCTCAGTTGCCACAGCCTCTGTCTCAGGGCTTTCTTGAACTGGGGAGAGGGTAGGAGCATACTTGTAGAGTCTTTTCTTCCTCCTTTCTTCTTTGATCTTGAGGAGCAGTTCTGCATCCTCTGTCTCCTTCCTCTCCTTTGACAACTCAGTGTCAGCCAGTTCATTTAACTCTTTTAAGGGAAGTGAGATGAGTTCATCAATGTTGTAGTTTCTGGTCCCCATGTAGTTTAATCTGGTTGCCCTTAACTCATCATCTTGAGTGCTTGGCCTGGGGGCAGCTCTGATTGCAGCTTCTATAAAGCCTAGGGACCCACTTGAACTCTCTCCTCTTGGCTTTCTATTCATCTCTCTTTCCTCCTCCTTAATCTCCTTAGGAGTCAACTTCCTTTTACATTTGTCACTCATAGGCCTATGTGACTCAGGTTGGAGAGAGCTTTGGCCTTCATTGCTTGGTTCTTCACTTGAGCTCTATCCAGAGAGAGGCTGTTAAGGACCTTCACCAGTTGGTGCCTCACTGAGGGTAATGGGTGTTGAAGCAATTCCTGTTATTTCAAGGTTCACAGGCTCAACTGTTGGGCCTTCAGCCAAGGTTTCCCATTCGAAGCTAATCTTAGGGTCCACCTCAGCATCCAGTTGACCAATAGTCTTGCCTGCTAGCCTCTATTTATATAGTTTTGTTCTTAGCTTGAACTCTTCAATCACCCTTTTGTTGAATCTTATCACCCAACCTTGCAGCTTGCCTATTTTGACTTGGGTTGGCAAGTGGGAGGTCAACTAGATAAGTGCTCTCATAGAATCTCAAGGTGTAGAAGTTGAAGATCTCTTGTTTCCTTTGAGACCTAGAGATTACCAAGGCCCTTCTTTGATCATCATACCTCCATCCAACAATTGGATTATCAGTTAGGTGAGATGGAGTTGGCATTGCCCTTGGTATGCCCACCTCAAACAAACTTTGTATGAAAGAGTCTGCATCAATATGGATCTAAGGAGGTTGTTGAGTATGGACACCTGCAAATGAGGGTGGTGAATCCTCCATGTCCATGCTCTGAGAGGAACTCCCAGGTTTTGTGATTGTAATTAAGACTTTCTCCCCCTTTTTTATAGCATCACCCTCTTGCATAAGGGATCTAGGAGTTAGGCCCATCACATCCATAGGTTCTTGTGGGCCTCGTTGAGTCCTCTGGATGGGTCTCTCAGCTAACTTGCCATTGAGATCGGTGATCTCAAGTTGCTGGTCATTGACCCTATTTTGTAAGGTAGTCACTTGAGATTCCAGGTGACTGACCTTTGAGACTAAATAGGTGCAAGTTTTAGTCTGTTATTACACCTTTAGTTTCAGACTCCCCTCATCTTTATTTGAAAAATAACTGGGGGATGAGAGAATAGGACTAAATTCTTCTTCCTCATCACCAGTGTTAAGTTCTTGGCTACTGGGTTTCCCCTATACCATGACAGCTTCAGTTGAAGTATCAATGGGCTAGGTTGCCATGGTTGAGGTCTTAAATATGTAATCACTTTCAGAAGTGAGAGACTCTTTCATATGGACCTCCTGAACTGGTTCAGGGAGATCTACCTCAGTTATGGGTGGATGATGTGGGCTGGACATGGGTGAGTCAGGAGCACTCATCTCTCCTTAAGCAGGGGTGGAGAAGAGAGACTCATGGTACTCATTGAATCCCATCTCTTCATCATCATAGAATTCCAGGTTGGGTATGGGTTGATTGAGGTCTAGAGGCTGACGATGGTAACTTTCCTTTGATGGTTGTTCACTAGAGTTTTGAGACTCTGAGTGAAGGCTTAAGGCTGGTGTTGGTGTAGTGAGCTCATCAGGCTGAGCATGAGTAACCTCAGCACTGATCCTTGAAGTGATGGGAGTGGTTTACTCGTTAGGGGAAGTGGGAGCTATAGTGTCCACTTCCTGCTGCATGGGTGATAATATGGAGGCCTGCACAACCTGAGTAGCTTGTGAAGGGGTTCGTTTAGATTTTCTTTGGTAGGTGATGGTGATTTGTGGTTGTATGGGTGGTGCAGATGTAGAAGGTGTGGGTTCAATCCATGGACTATATAGGAAAGGTCTTCAGGAATTTGATCCCAACCTTCATGTTTGTTTGATAGACAGTGAATGACAACATGGAGGAGGTACTTCCATTGGGAGGAGACCTTCCCTTTCTTGAAGGTTCTTACAGTGTAATCAGCCTTATAGCCCATCTGCCTAAAGGATTGGTTCACAGCATATTTTGGGAAGGACAATTCCCCTTCTTTATCATCCAGCCTAAGATGAGTACGAATGGTGGCTGGAGTGATGAAAATTGTCCTGCCCTGCCCTGTGGCCAATAGTGCCTTCTCCCCATCCATAGTGACATCTTGGCAGGTCCTCCAAATCTCCAACAGTTGATAATCATATAGTGGAGGATTTGTGGTGAGGGAGCTGACGTAGTTGGATAGAGTCAAGAAACAGCAAACGTTTGAGAAGCCAGGATCCTTCTCAGACACTAACAGAGCAACCTGATTATGTTGTCTATGTAGTTGCATGGAGAAATTAGGCTGGTTTCTCGGATCAGGGTTGGCCATTTTGAGTAGCTTTGAGATGAAGGAAGGTAAGAACAAGGTCGGTTTATGGGTGAATTTAGGGTTTGAATCTTGCAGATGAAGGAGAATAGTGAAAGAGGGGGAACCATGTACGAATATATATGGTATGGATTTGAGACAAAGTTAATGTAAACGAATAAACTTTGAAATTCGAATGTCGGTCCCACCTCAGAAAAAGTGCCCAAAAAGTTAGTTTTTTTCGAAGTCTAAATCTTCCGAAGGTAATTTGTCTTCGGAAGGTTTTTTAGAAAAACTTCCAAAGCCAATTTGGGCCAAAGCCAATTTGGCTTCGGAAGATATTACTTAGTTTTCTAAGAATTTGCTTCGGAAAATAAATACTTAGATTTTTACTTCCTACATAGATTTTGCTTTGGAAGATATTAAATATCAGAAATTTTATTCAATAAGAGAATAAGGCTTTCGAGACTTAATTGCTTTCTGAAGAAAATAGTCCTTCAATACATATAAGTACTTAGTGAGAAAAATAAGCTTCGGAAGATATATCAGAACTTCTTCCGAAGGTTAATTTCTCAGAAGTAGTTATTTATTTTGAAGACATAATTTTCTTCCAAAGATAACTTGATTTCTTCTAAAGGAAAATATATCCAAAATTCTCAAAATTCTAAGGGATATCATTTTGAAAAGTTTACTTCCAAAGTAAACATGGCTTATATGGTGATGATATAGACAACTTAAGACACATATATTATTAAAAATAATCTTGAGTTTAGTTTAAAATAATCTACTCAAAGTTAATCATCTCAATAGCTGATACAAGTTACTTCAATATCTGCTCATCAAAAGCTTTTGTGAACAGATTAGTATATTGTTCATTTGTGTTAACTTTGACTAGTTTTATTAATCCCTTTTC
Organism: Flaveria sonorensis; assembly: GCA_025506505.1. Classification (NCBI taxonomy): domain Eukaryota; kingdom Viridiplantae; phylum Streptophyta; class Magnoliopsida; order Asterales; family Asteraceae; genus Flaveria; species Flaveria sonorensis. The sequence goes on along the minus strand of CM046438.1, from coordinate 53,993,826 downwards.
AAAATTATCTCTAATTAAATGGTGCTTTGTCCTTCCACCATGAAATTAACATCCCCCAGATGTTGACTTTGCAATCATGTTGCAGCCACCATAGTCACTATCTGTATAAGCATACAGATTAAAGTCAGAATTCTTTGGATACCAAAGGCCCAATTTGGGAGCACCCTTAAGATATCTGAGAATTCTCTTGACAACAACCAGGTGTGACATCCTAGGGTTGGCTTGATATCTTGCACAAATACATTTAGCAAACACGATATTAGGTCTGCTAGCTGTGAGGTACATAAGAGACCCAATCATAGCCCTGTATAGATGTTCATCAACACACTCCCTCTCAAGATCTGGTCCAAGAGAGTAGTTTTCGGCTATGGGTGTCTTAGCAACCTTGCACTCAGTCATGTGAAACCTTGTAAGTATGTCTTGTACATACTTTGACTGATTTATGAAGATGCCATTGTCAAGCTGCTTCACTTAAATTCCTAAAAAGAAATTAAGTTCCCCCATGGCACTCATTTCAAATCTATTCTTCATCAGCTTCTCAAAGTCTTTGTAGAGCTTCAGATTAGTTGATCCAAAGATAATGTCATCTACATAAATTGAACCAGCATCAAGTCATTTTCTGTTCCTTTGATGATGAGTGTTCCATCAATAGAACCTCTCTTGTATCCGTGCTTACAGAGATACTGTGATAGTGTTTTATACCACTTCCTTGGAGCCTGATTCAGCCCATAGAGAGCTTTGTCAAGCTTGTAGACATAATCAGGATGATCTGGGTCTGCAAAGCCAGGTGGTTGTTTGACATACACCTCCTCACCAATCATCCCATATAAAAAGGCACACTTGACACAAGTTGGTAGACCTTGAAATCCTTACATGCAGCAAAAGCCAGGAATATCCTAATAGCTTCAAGTCTTGCTACAAGAGCAAAAACATCTGTGTAGTCAAACCCTTCTTCTTGTGTGTATCCTTGAACAACTAGTCTTGCCTTGTTTTTTATGACAAGCCCTCTATCATCCTTCTTGTTTCTAAATACCCACTTTGTACCTATGGTAGTCTTCCCTTGAGGAAGAGGACATAGATTCCAAACCTTCTATCTTTTGAATTGAAGCAGCTCCTCCTGTATTGCTTCAACCTAACTTTCATCTTTTAATGCCTCTCAATCTTCTTAGGCTCTATCTGGGATATGAAACAAGAGTGAAGACAAACATTTTTATCATGGGTTTGTCCTCTTGTTCTCACCCCAGTTTCAACATCTCCAATGATGTTTATGGTGAGATGGGACTTGTGGATTCTTAGTTGAGGAATCATAGCAAGTTGTTTAGACAGATCTAAATTTGTGAAGTTTAGATATGGTGCTTGAAAATCATCCATCACATCAACACACTTATAAAGTGACACTTGATCCAATGAGTGTGTTACATCATTGATGTTGACTTCAATGGAGTGGTTATTAGCATCAAGAAACTCCTGATCACTATCACCACCTCCATCTCCTCCTATATTTGAAACTCCTTTATCTAAGTTCTAAGCCTCTGTGCTGGAATTCATAGGCACCTCAGATGTATCAGCTGAAGAATTATTCATGGTTGTGCTGATAGGATTTTCAACTGTAGGGCTAGTTACCACTGGAGCTGAAGTAGTTAGTACACTTGGTCTTCTCAGCTCAAATATTGGATCAGAATCTCCCGTTTGATAAGGTACTTGTAGATCCTGAAACATTCTCACAAGATTTGCTAAAACAGTTGGTAACTAAATCAAGATCAAATAGCCAATCAGGACCAGAACCCTTCACACTAGGTGTGTGCTCATTGAAGGTCACATTGGCTGACTCCTTAACTACTCTAGTTCTGAGATTGTATACTCTATAAGCCTTAGCTTGGGAAGAGTATCCAATAAAGTGTCCATTATCTGATTTCTCATCAAACTTAGCTATTTGATCCCTGGTATTCAAGATGGTGCAAGTACATCCAAATGATATGAGGAAACCAATAAAAGGTCTCCTTTTGTGCCACAGTTCATAAGGAGTCTTACCATGAGTCTTAACCACTAAAACTCTATTTTGCACATAGCAGGCAGTGTTGATTGCCTCTGCCCAGAAGGTTATGGGCAATTTAGAGTCAGACAACATGGTTCTTGCAGCTTTAATAAGTGTCATGTTTCTCCTCTCAGCAACACTGTTTTGCTGAGGAGTCCTGGAAGCACTATATTGTCTTGTAATACCCTTTTCATCATAAAATGTATCAAGGATTTGGTTTTTTAAATTTGGTTCCTTGATCACATCTTATAATCTTGACCCTGTGATCACATTGATTCTTAATTTTCAGAATGAAGCTTTTCAAGATCTCAGGAGTTTCATCCTTAGTTCTAAGGAAGAAGACCCAAGTGTATCTTGTGAAGTCATCTGTGATCATTAAGCAATAAGAGGTCCTTCCTAAACTCATTACACTGGTGGGGCCAAAGAGATCCATATGTAATAAGTGTAAGGGTGTAGTGAAGGAGTTCATCTTCTTTGGCTTGTGAGATACCTTGTGTTGCTTCCCTTTCAGGCATGCAACACAATGATCATCACTTTTTAACTCTTTCTTTGGCATTCTAGCTACCAAATCATTCTTAATTAGTTTATTCATATTTTTAAAGTTTACATGGCATATTCTTTTATACCAAAGGAAAGACTCATCACTATTGGCCTTAGATAGAAAGCAAGAAACTTCTCCTAAAGGGGATGTTTCTGCAGGTCCATTTTGTACATGTTTCCTATCCTGGGGGCTCTGAGCGGGATATGCTCTTGAGGAATGACCACCTTGGGCTTGAGAACTGCAGGATCGGTGTTGGTCTCTCAACACAAGTTTTGTATCTCACAAACTCACTAAGTCTCACTCGGTTGATGAAGCGGAATCTCTAACTAAGTTGACAATAATATAATAAGTTAATGAACACAAGAATAGTTTTTAAGATACTTGTATATATTACTTCTCAACTTAGTATTACAAGACTGATACAAGCATGGTTACTTAAGGTACAATGAGAAACTATATATACTACTATCTACAGCCGGTTATACTTGGAAAACCAGCTGGAATTTACCGCTAAGCAAATACTACATTGCTAGAAGTAAAGTATATAAGATAAGATAATATCCTAGATTCGGTAGTCATAACAGATCCATGACTTACCTTTCGTCACCAACTAAGTATGGTAACTATACTAACTGATAAAGGTTAACAGTGGATTAAAGTATGGTCAACTACATGGGAGTGGGAAAGCGCCATGCAGTGTATTAGAGTTATCAGCGGATGTCAGACAGCCCATACTTATGTCCACTGGTTCATAGTTGATTCTTTCAAAGGCAAAATGGCTTCAGAGGCCATTTATACTTCTGAAAAATCAACTTCTTCCAAGTCTTCTGGAAGTCTTTGTGACTTCATTCTTCAGAAGACTTTGTCTTGGATCTTCTAAGTGTGAATGCTTTAGAAGGAGAATTACTTGGTCTTCATATACTTCAAAAGACTTGGTTCTACCTTCGGAAGTTCTTCATGTACTTCGGAAGGAAAACTACTTAGTTTCAGAAGACTTAGTTTTCCTTCGAAAGTTCTTCATACTTAAGCTTCGGAAGATCTTCAACTTGTCTTCGGAAGAGCAGCTTTAGCTTCGAAAGACTTCTTCAATTGTACTTTAAAATATTCTAAGTATTGTTTTGGTTGCACCAGCCTCATATAATCCAACAAACTCCCCCTAGGCTGATGCTACCAAAACTTCACTTCCTTCTGCTCCTTAAGGTCTTCAACACCAGGGAAAGAAGATATTTATCTGTCTCCTTGTTCTTCCCTGATGTGGTGGTGAGGAGCTAGTACAAGTCATTCGTAGATAATAGATCAAGTTCGTTGTTCTGAATGACATGCATCATTTGCTGCATCCCTCTGAAGAGAGTTAGTTAATAGGAACTGTAGTCATATTCCCATCTAACTATAGGATCAGAAGTTGAGCCTTCAACCATCTGAAGGAATGGTTTTCCTTTTGTAGTTGTGCCTTCTTCCTCATCCTTTGCTCTCCTTTTCAACTCTTCTTCAGTCTTGGCTTTCTTTGTAAGCTCAACCAGATGAAGACTGCTCGGATGATTTTTGATGTGAGCAGCAACCTGAGAGTTGGAGGGATTGGAGAATGGTTTCTTTGCTAACTTAGCAAGGTCAAAACTGCTGAAGTGTAACAGAGATGAAGTATCAACCCTGTTTATTTCACCATTCTCTCTTTCCACAACAAAGTTGTGTGAAGGTTCATCGAACCTCCACTAGACTATTTGTTTTCTGGGATTGAGGGGTTTAGATGAAAGCTTGTCCCCCTTCCTAGTGTCTAGTAGAGTCACCAGTCTCCTTCTTAACTTCTTCTCTTCTTGTGTAAGAACATCTGAGTTGGTTGCAAGAAGTTGGAGAGCTTGGTCCAGTGCTCCCCTAGGTAGATCAAGGAATGCATCTCTTGTGAGGGAACTGGAAGAGCCAACAGTGTATTTCAGCTTAATTGACTCTTCCTCACAAGAGATGTCGCTCAATGTTATGCAGTTGATGAGCTTCCTCTTGATCTCCTTGAATTCTTCTAAGGTCAGGGGCTTAGAAGGTTCAGAAGATGATTTGGGTATAGATTAGGTTCTGGGTTGTGTTTTGGGTTTAAGGATAGGTGGAGGTGGTGGTTGTTAGGAAGCAGTGGGTGAGGGTGTAGGTAAGGTTGATGGTGTGGGTTCAAGGGTGTAAGGCTCGGTGGTTGGTTTAGTTTTGATGGGGAAAGGAAGAGGTGTGGGTGTAGGTTGTGCTGGTTTGGGTGTTGGTGTTGGTTTGGGTTCCTTCTTTTGAACACTTGATATTTGACTTACCTCCTGCCTTCTTCCTAAGCAAATGTCTGCCTTCATGTCACTTACATGTCGCTGTAGGATCTTCTCTGACGTAGGACCCACTTGCTTACAGGTGAAGCCATGGGCTTTGAGATAGGCTTTCATCCATTCCTTACCTCCCACCTTCTTGGCAGCAGCAAGTTATGCCTCTTCCTCCTTTTTCTTCTTCTCCCTCAGCTTTTCCCTGGCAATCTTCTTCCTTTCTTCGTTGATTTGATCTTACTCTTTATGAAAAAGAAACAAGATCGTATCATAATCATGAGGTGCCAGCTCCTTTTGAGAATAGCCTCTAGAGCAGTGAAAGGCTATTCTCTCCTTCCTCTCCCTTTCCATAGCCTCCTCCTTCTTTTTCCTTTTCTCCTCCTCTTCGGCCAACCTTGCTGCTTCCTCCTTTTCTTTTTGTAGCAAGGTTGCCTTCTCTAGCTTTACAAGCTCATCAAGTGGGAGTAGAAGGATATCTTCATTGACTACTCCTAGGCTGATGAGCCTGTCGATAACCTCCACTCTCCTCTTGTTATTGATACTTTCTTGAGCGGCTGCTGCTGCTTTGCTGCTTGCAACCAACAGCTTCCCAGTATCAATTCTTCCTTTCTTTTTAAGCTTTCCCAACCTTTCCACCTCTAGAAGCTCCTCAGCAGTGAGCTTCCTCTTCTTCTTAGGATCAGAGGAAGATTCAGCCTTTGGAGACTCAGGTTCAGAAGATTTAGGTTGGGGAGAGTGGGGTTGGACTTGTGGTGTTTGGGAGAGAGGGGTTGTAAGGAAGTCCTCAATGTTTACCTCAGAGGCTAGGTCAAGAATGGCCTCTGTAATGAACAGATCATTAGACAAGGAAGACAGTTCAATTATTCCTTCTGCAGTTTGGATTTATGCTTCAGAAGTAACTAGAACTGCACTACATGTCCCTTCTAAATTGGTTGTTGGGCCATGAGTCTGTATATCCCCTTCGAAGTTAATCTCGGGTTCAACAGAGACCTTAGGTTGACCAACTTCCTTTTCAGAGGTAGATGGTGCACTCAGCCTTTGAAGCTCCTCAGCTTCAAAGTAGGCAACGGCTACATCAGGGGAAGGTTTTTCAATGGATGAGCTTATCAAAAATGTGGTTAAAAACCTGTTGAGGTCTATAAGAATTTTTGGATCCACTTGAATAGTAATGGGAGCTAGTTGAGGGAAGATGGTTTCTGGGTGTTGTTGTGTGGGGTACAAAGAAGATATGGCATCAAAGGAAGTTGTTGTGATGGCAAGGCAGGGCTCCTCATGTCTTTGTTTCTGTACATTCTCCCACTTTTGGTAGCATCATCTTAAGAAGTAGATGAGCTAGAGGAAGAACTTAAGGAAACCTGAGCATGTACATACCTAACAGACTTCTCAATCTGTGTCTTAGCTAGTTGAGCCTTGAGATTTTCAATCTCAAGTTGCTGAGTGGCAGACCTGTCCTCTAAACTCTTAACCTTTGATTCAAGGTTTGAGACTTTAGAAATTAGGTCTCTGATAATGAGTTTCAGGTTACCCTCATCTTCTTTTGAAGAATCATTAGGAGATGAGATAACATACCTAGTGTGTTTATCATCACCACCAGTAGTGGTTTCTCGGCGCCCTGGATACCCTTGCATGTTGATGTCTCTTTCAGAGTCATCAAGCGGCAAGGTTGCCATAGACACAGTCCCACTTATGTTTCCACAATCTTGAGAGGTTAGTGAAACACTCTCAGTAGTAGCAGCAAGGCCTACATGAGTCACCTCCACACCAGTTTGACTCACCTCAATTAGGTATAGCTGATGTGGGCTAGACATTAGAGGCTCCCTGGGGCTCAGTTGATCTAGAGAGTGGTATGGTAGATCAACATCATGGCACGGATGAAACATAATGTCCTCATCAGGTAGGGTTGATAGGTCAATGAGGGATAGGGAGGTTAAATCTAATGACCCGGGACCTTGGTCAGCACCTAAGAGTTCTTTTGCGAGAGCAGATGACCTGATGATGTTGGTGTCCCTTTTTGGCTACTCAGGGGAGTGTTGAGACTCACCTTGGGGGCTAAAGGCTTGGGTTTTGGGCTCGTCAGCTTGAGACTGAGAAGACTCAATGCTGACATTGAGGTCAATGGTGGAGGATGGTTCGACCTCTGGCTGAGTGGGAGCCCTGAGTTCCACTCGAGCCTTTTTGGTTAGAATAGAGGGGACCTGATCAATCAAAGTAGATTGATCAGGGGTTCGTTTGGGGCGTCTAATGTATGTAATCTTGATTGGGTGGGAAGAAGTGATTGGCATTCGAGTGGTGGTGTCTGGTGTGGGTTCATCACCTGCTAGGCTTGCAGGGATGTCACCAGGAGCCGTTGGCTCGCGCATACCTAGAAGAAGATCAGTGAATCTTCCAGAGAAGTTGGTGGACACCTTCTTCAAAGTTTTGAAGATGTCAGGTCGTATGTGATGGACCAGTATAACATCAGCACATTGTAATCTGTCTTGGTCCAGCTCACGGTTGATTATGTGCCAAATGAACCGGGGATACATGTAGAATGGATCCCGGGTGAGATTGCCACTTAAGTTGTTCACCATAAATCTTGAGTAGTTGAAGTGTAGGCTCTTTACCAACCCATGGACTAGGCAGCCCAAATCATATGGGATTTGATCCCATCCGCCGAATTTGTTGGATAGGCAGTGCAGGACGATGTGCAGCAAGAACTTCCAATTGTAGGAGAAGTTAAACTTGTAGACTGTAGACATATGCATATCGCCGCCATATCCCATCTGAGTGTAAGTGTCTTCCAACTCAGATTTGGGGAATTCAGTAGGGGTGCCCTCATCATGAAGCTCCAGATGTTCCCTGATGGTTGATTCAGCAATGGTGATCTCCTGTCCGTAGATCCTCGATCTGATGACTCTTTCACCATTTAGTGTTTCATCTTGACCATTGGCCCAGAATTTGGCCATGTGGTTAGAGTAGATGGTGGGGCTAACGGTGAGGCAGTGAAGTATGCCGATTGGGACAGATATTTGATGATAGGGGCAATGTCGGCATCCTTTGAAGAATCAAGGATAGCGACCTGATTATGTTGGGGATTTAGGGCCATTGTTAAGAGGTACTTTAGGATTGAAGGAATTTGAGAGTGAGTGATGAAGATGGTGGTAATTTGGGGCTTTTGCTGTGGTAAAGAAAGTAAAAAAAGAGAGTTGGAAATTTTAAATCGGGGTTTAAAAGCAAACCGATAAGGTGAAAGGACAGTTTAGGTTTCGATTTGACAGAGGAGGTAAGATAAAACATTTAAAATATTACGACAATCATTAATAAAATCTTACTTTTTAAGAGAGTGGGGCCCAAAGATTTCCGTTACACAGTAAAGATGTTCTTCCGAAGGTAAACTTGCTTCTGGGAGAAAAACACTTGTGTTTCTCAATATTGTCTTCCGAAGCCATTTTTACTTTCTAAAGCAAACCATGTCTCAATGACAAGTTTGCTTTCGAGAGTACAATCTTCTTCCGAGAATAGAAGTTAGTAAGCTTCTGAAGTAAATTTGATCTATGATCAATTGTTCTTCCGAGGCTAAAAACTCTTTGGAAGATAATAGTTATGCCGAGGAATTTGCCTTCAGAAGATGGATAAAGATTTCTTCCGAGGGTAAATTTCTCTTCAGAAGTATTTACACTTAGATTTTTTTTGAAGAAAGCCTTTTTGTAACAGGACTTAGATTGTAGTTAGACAACATAGACAAGACATGTTTTAAAAAAAAAGATTTTTCAAAAGAGAAAAATGATACCTGAAGTCGATATGCTTTGTCTTGGAGTGCTTGACTGGATTTTCTATGATAGAAATAACATTCTTGTTGTCTATGTGGATAGGAGTCTGCATGAAGTTAAAACCATAGTCCAGCATCTGATTCTGAATCCATAGCAGTTGAGCATAGTATCTTGCAGCAAAAATGTATTCAGCTTCAGCAATTGATGTTGAGACACATGATTGCTTCTTGCATTGCCAGGAGATACTCCTTCCACCAAGAAATTGACATCCTTCGGATGTGGATTTCTTGTTGATGTCGCAGCCACCATAATCACTGTCAGTGTACCCATAGAGATTGAAGTCCTTATTCTTAGGATACTAAAGACCTAGTTTGGGAGCTCCTTTAAGGTATCTAAGAATTATCTTGGCAGCAATTAGATGAGACACCTTGGGAGCAGCCTGATATCTTGCATAGATGCAGGTTGTAAACATGATATCAAGTCTACTTGCAGTGAGATACATTAGAGATCTAATAATCGCCCCATATTGATGCTGATCAGTATCCTTCCCCTTAGAATTAGGACAAAGATTGTGATTTCTGGGTATAGGTGTCTTGGTTGGCTTACAATCTTTCATCTTAAATCTCTCTAAGATGTCCTTGACATACTTAGATTGATTGATAAAGAACCCTTCTTCCATCTGCTTCACTTGAATTCCAAGGAAGAAATTCATCTTTCCTATTGAAGTCATCTCAAACTTTTTCCTCATGATGCTTTCAAAGTCATTGCATATTTGGTGATTTGAGAAACCAAATATGATGTCATCAACATAGACTTGAACAAGCAGCATGTCCTTCCCGGACTTCTTTATGAACAATGTCTTGTCTATGGTGCCTCTGGTGTAGCCATTCCTAAGAAAAAACTGAGACAGGGTCTCATACCACAGCCTAGGTGGTTGGTGCAACCCATAGAGAGCTTTATCCAGTTTACACATATAGTTGGGGTGCTGTGGATCTTCAAATCCAAGTGGTTGACACACATAGACTTCTCTATCTATATTCCTATATAAAAATGCATATTTGACATCAAGTTGATAGATAGTGAAGTTCTTGGATGCTGCAAAAGCAAGAAAGATTCTCATAGCCTCAAGTCTTGCAACAGGTTTAAAGACATCAGTGTAATCTATTCCTTCCTCCTGTGTGTATCCTTGAACAACAAGTCTTGCCTTGTTCTTGATAATCAAACCTCTATCATGTCTCTTATTTCTGAACACCCATTTGGTGCCAATGGGGACTTGGCCAGGTGGTAATGGACACAGGTTCCATACCTTTTGCCTCTTGAACTGAAGCAACTCCTCTTGCATAGCTTCAATCCAATTGTTTTCCTTAAGGGCTTCTTACGCCTTCTTTGGTTCCATTTGAGAGAGAAAGCATGAGTACAAGCAAACATTCCTATTATGGGTCTGACTTCTTGTTCTCACACCTTTTAAGATATCCCCAATGATGTTCTCAGCTGGGTGAGTATTGTGTATCCTGAACCTAGGAATCACATCTAGTTGCATAGATAGATCCAGGTTTGAGATGTTTTGCTCAGTGTTCTGAACACCATGACCAACTGATGTCTCACACTCATTCAATGAGGACTGATTGAATGAATGTGTGACAGCATCAATAATATTCTGCTAAGAAGTAGTATCAACAGTTGCCTGTTCCTCCAGAATACTTTCTTCATCAGCTTGGTGTTGAATGCTAGAGTTCTCAGCTGATGAGTTTTGAGGCTCAGTTGGTTGACAACTTGTTGAAGCTCCATGATTTCCTGAGATGTTCAAGCTTTCAGGACTTCTAGTAGTGGGAGCTTGTTCTTCAATTCCTCTTGGAGAACTAGGAATAGGTCTGGGTAACTCAAACATTTGATTTTCATAAAGGTCACTTTGAGTTCCTGTTCCAGCTAAAACATTCTCACAAGATGGTTTAGAATAGTTTGGAAACAATTCTAGATTGAAGATATGAACAGGGCCATTCCGTCTAACACAAGAAGTGTGCTCATTAACAACAATGTTGGATGATTCCTCAAATTGTTGATTTTTAATATTATACACTCTATAAGCAATAAAGGTTGAGGAATATCCAACAAAGATAGCATCATCCGACTTTTCAGCAAATTTTGCTAAATTGTCTTTTGTGTTGAGTATGGTACACCTACTGCCAAAGGACCTAAGAAAGCCAATGAACGGTGGCCTCTTGTTCCATAACTCATAAGGGGTCTTTCCATGGGGCTTAATAATGAGAACCTTGTTATGCACATAGCATGTAGTGTTGACTGCCTCTGCCTAGAAAGTTAGAGGTAGCTTTGAATCAGCTAACATAGTGACCAAGCTGGTTACAGTTGTAGCATTTGGCCTTGCTCTTATCAAACCCGAATTTGCTATTAGTTGGGTTCTGAGGAAACTGCCTTCCGGTTCTTCTAAAGAATTTCTTTGCTCTATAGGTTAAAAGAGTCAGTTGCTGGACAATATCCATATATTCAACATCATCTGGGGTGAAACACTCTAGATCATCAAAACAGTATTGAAAATCTCCAGAGTGCTCACTCCTTGAAACAAAAGCACAACTATCCTAGAAGGGAGTGTGTTGAGCCTGTTGAGACCTGGGTGCTCAGGGAAAGTGATGTATGGCCTGGAAGAGAATGATGGCTATTAGGGGTAGTTCAGGTACAACTGAGGCTGGGGAGTTCTTGATCCTTCAGTAACATGTAGAGCATTGTTGACTGTAGGATTTGAGGGTCTATTCATCTGGTGGCTCTTCTGAGTCTCCATCTCCATACGGTATCCGTCAAGGATTCCATATAGTTTAGTCATAGTATGAGTGTTGAGATTTTCAATTCTTTTGATTGAGACGCAGTAAAAAGTCCACTCATGAGGAAGGACACTCATGAATTTTCTGACTATGTCTCTTTTCTCAAGAACAACTCCAATAGTCTAAAGAGAGGTGATCAAGTCCATATACCTGAAGTATTGTTGGCTCAAGGTCTCACCAACAACATAAGTGAAGTTCTCAAACTTCTGCTTCAGCATATCCTTCTTGTTTTCCTTTGATTCAGTAGAATCAGAGTACATCAGCTTCAAAGCATCAAAGAGTTCTTTGGTAGTCTCGCATTGCTTAAAGCCTACCATTATGGAGTTTGGTATAGCAGTAAGCAACACGGTCATCGCTTTGTAGTCGATGTCCATCTTCTTGAAGTCTTCATCATAGTAGTCTTCAACAGCTTTCTCTATCATGGCGCCATTACTAGCCGGGTCCGCCACCTTTGGCTTGTAAGGACCATGAGTGGCAGATCTCCACATGCGGCTGTCTTGATACTTTATAAAACCTTCAATACGTTTGTACCAAGTTCCAAAATCATCAAGGGTGATGATAGGAGCCTTGGTCATGGTTCCCATCTCGGACTCAGAAAACTTTTGGTTAAGAGCCATTTGAGTGAAGTGAGTAAGTGTGAAGAAACGAGGGTGATTTGGGATGGTTAGATCTCACAATCAAGAGCCTAAAAAAGCTCTGACACCAATTGCAGGATCGGTGTTGGTCTCTCAACACAAGTTTTGTATCTCACAAACTCACTAAGTCTTACTCGGTTGATGAAGCAAAATCTCTAAATAAGTTGATAATAATATAATAAGTTAATGAACACAAGAATGCTTTTCAAGATACTTGTATATATTACTTCTCAACTTAGTATTACAAGACTCTTACAAGCATGGTTACTTAAGTTACAATGAGAAACTATATATACTACTATCTACAGCCGATTATACTTGGAAAACCAGCTGAAATTTACCGCTAAGCAAATACTACATTGCTAGAAGTAAAGTATCTAAGATAAGATAATATCCTAGATTAGGTAGTCATGATAAGTCCATGACTTACCTTTTGTCACCAACTAAGTATGGTAACTGTACTAACTGAAAAAGGTGAACAGTGGATTAAAGTATGGTCAACTACATGGGAGTGGGAAAGCACCATACAGTGTATCAGAGTTGTCAGCGGATGTTAAACAGCCTATACTTATGTCCATTGGTTCATAGTTGATTCTTCCAAAGACAAAATCGCTTCGGAAGAATAAGTTCTTCCGAGGCCATTTATAGTTCGGAAGAATCAACTTCTCACTCTTCTTGTTGTAGACTACAGAGGTTTAGTCCACCTCTTCTCCTGTAGATGTCTGCAGATGTGGTCCGCAGATTGCAGATATTTTGCTGCACAATTAACAAACAGCACCTAAATCACTAACCAAATCCAACATATCCCAATCAATTATCCAAGTGCCCTTCAGTGTCCTACCTAAAAGCCTTCAAAGTCACCTCCTAGGCGAAGTCTCTTGTGGGAACTAAAGATGAGGGTGTAAGAAATCACCCTGACCATTGGACTCGGTCTCAGGACATGAACGCTTACGTGGCACCATAATTTGGAATATTCCAATTTAATTTCAAAAATTAAAAGTTCAAAAAAAGAAAACAGGATGTGAAGGTGCTTCACAGCCTATTTTATTTTTTTGACCGACGAATGATTCCAATTTAAATCTAAATTAAATCACATTTATACCGTGATTACCTTAACAATAAAGACGAAATTCGAGTATTTAACTATAATAGAAGTCAGAGAAGCGAAAACGAGCGAAAATCACAAGCGTCGTATCGAAGTGAATTGTATGAAAGAAAATTAGTGTAAATGAAGAAATAGGTCGTGAAGCTTATATAACATAAAGCTTCATGGCCCATGAAGCATGAAACGACTCGTTTATCTAGAATCTAACGGGTCATGAAGCCCTTTACAACCATTTGTAGATAAATAATAAAAAAATGTTCTTGTAAGTTATTAACGGTCCGTGTAATTGCTAAGGGTAATTAAGATCCTATCTCAATGGACGTTATATACATCACAGCCCGTTAAATTTTTTGCAAAAAAATATATAAAAATAATAATTTTGTATTATAAATATGGAACATATTACATACAATTTTTACACTCAAAATTCAAATTAAAATATGACTATGATAAGTTCTACATCAAGTTCAGTATCAACTCCATAAAATTTAATTCCATAGACGGACGAAGAGGAGGTGACTTTAGTAAGATCTTATCTCGAACTTTGGGGACCATTCTATTAGTCAGGCAGTCTTCAATTTTTTAAATCCGGGTTTCAACACGTTTTCATCAAATACTCAAACGTGGTAAATACCGTAGCACTCATGAACTTTTTAGCAAGTGGTTTGATTTGAAAAGAAAGATCCCGAAATTTCACACAAACTACAAAAACGTTTACGACAACCGCAAAATGCTATGGTATGATACCGATATTATGACAAGGGCTCGAGAACAATACTAGGTCACACTCGGGATATCTTTTAATCATATTGCGTCTTGCAACTTTCTTAAAGAACAACATGATTAAAGATATTATTTTTAATTATATTTATATTATTTTTAGTACATTGTACTAATAATCTCATTTTCTATTAAAAACTTAAGTGTTACATAATAATGTAAATTTACATAATTACATTGTATGTGTTGCGTACAGTTAATTTGTCATAAATCGTCGGAATCTAAGACAAGCTTCCTGTAAATTAACTTCTTAACACTCTAAAGATCTGTTTTGAATCATCCTATGTAATAACATACAAATTACAACACTAGAATCTCGACTAATATGACCCTTGTTAGGCCGCACACAGTTACACTAAACGCTACCAATTCATCAATTTCTTTTTGCCCATAATGTATACGTGCAAAAAAATATAAGAAATACATTTCAAATTGCACAACAATCCGCCAAACGTTACGATGAATGCTCCATGAATTATCGCAAGTATTTAGACAACATTCACATGGAAAGAATGTATGAAGTTGTAGCGACTCCATACAAATCTTAAAAACATATAAGTTTATCATCATTAGTGATCAGTATGTACACCTTCAAAAAAGTTAAATCACAAATATATTTTGTTTTTGGTTTAAAAATATAACATGAAAACAACATTACCTTATCTGTAAGATCTCGTATAATCCCAATAAGATCGATCTCGTGCTTAAAACGCAGAATGAATCAAGCACGGGTTGTAAAATAAACAGTTACACATGTGTAAGAAGATGACCCATTCTGATGCCTTTAGATTACTTCCGCGAGAAGACATTTTAATTATCTCGTTTCAAACTCACCCGATAAAACAAATAACATATGTTCGTTAATATATATCGTTTATATAGCATCTTACATCACATCATATAATTAATACACATCTTTCGAAGAATAATTCGTCATGTCATGTTATTATAAAAAAAGAGAAAAATTTAACGGCCCACAATCACAACTCTTGAGGCGTATCACATGAACTATTTAACGACTGGTTACATGCATAACATATCATGGGGGACAAAAAATGACCAAATTAATTTTTATATTTGCTAGGCGTGCTAAAGTGTATATGTCTATTTTAAATATTTTAAGTTGAAAGGGGTTAAGTTGGATGATTTTCAAATCACAAAGAGTTGTTTCTTGTTTAGAGGAGAGAGGAGAGAGGAGAGAGGAGAGAGGAGAGGCAGAGCATTGATTTTATCGACCAAATACTCTTTCTTGTAATCAAAATCTCCCCAAACAACACACGCATCTCGCATCTTCCTTTCGTCTCTCAATTCATGTCTGCGTTATCGAATTCGTGGGTTTTGTTACCCAAATCATCTGGTTCTGGTATTTTCTCTTCTTTCGCTAGCGCTTTTCGTTTGTGTTCATCGTTCTTCTTCCACTAAATTTCAAATCTTTTATTGGAGGAAGCTATGTCTTTTTCTTGCATTTCTGCTTGCTTATCTTTATAATCCCTACTATCAACATTATACTCCTAAATTTGCATATGAGGGTTTGTTTGGGAGACGAATTGAATCGTGATTTCAAGTTGTAAAAAAAAAAAAAAAAATCATTTCTGTGGCGAACATGATTCATTGGATTTGAAGTTGCATAATTGATTTTTGAAGTTTTTGCCGAATGTGATTTTGTTTCTGATTTTCTCAACTTCTATCGATAGGATTTAGGAAGGAACTGGTTGTATAGTATAACGAATGCCAACTGGATAGTGGTTTGTTTTCTTAAATTTTCTCTTTAGTTTTGGCAAGATATATTTGTTGTTTGTGTTAAAATGACACAGCAGACGTTGCTTTGAAATGTTAGCATGAGGTGCTATAGAGTGAGAGGGCTAGAGGGATTAAGAGCTTGTATACTCATTGCTATTAACATGATACCAATAATGGTGCTATAGAGTGGTGGCTTCCATGCTTTTCTGATTTCCACAACACAACTCGTAATGCAAAAAGATCTACAGAAAAATTCTATTGAAATCTTAAAGGACTTCTGGGTTGTCTGCTACTATTTTACAAATTACTATAATGAGTACTAGATTAGAGGATGAATTTAACTGACTTAATCAATGTCTGAATAACTAATTGAACTACAATGCCTATATAGCAGGAATTTTTGTGTTTCAGTTCATTTGAACTGTCTTCCATTTTTTGCCTCCTGTTATAGATTCAATTGATTTTCTCAAAGAAAAATTATAAATGATTTCGTCGAGATGGATTAAATTTAACACAAAAGGTTGTCTGACATTCATTGCATTCAACCCTTTTTCCTTCTTGTAACTCTTAAAATCTTAATCTTTTATGAAAATTTTGTATGGATTAAAAAATTCTATAAATGATGAATGAAATATATCTAGTGAACATTACCTAAACTGTGGAGTAGCATGATGCTATGAGCTGAAACGAGAAAAATAATGTAATTCTCAAAAGTGTATGCAATTTTATTCAGTTGGTGGTATTTTATACTCAGTACGCTAAAATTAGTTTGAAAGTTTCCATTATGTGGGTGACTAAAAGTTTCAATTTGACCTTTCTAGATGTTTTCTTCTATCTGCATTATCAATCCTTTCTAAATCCTTGTTCCTATATAATGAAAATCTATATTGCTGAATGATTTGAGTAGAGGTGGAAAGTTTGACCCTTTACTTTTGAATGCGTTGATTAACGTTGTGTTTTATATTACTAATGGATCAAATTAAATAGATAAGCTCAAAAGGAAACATTTCAAACCGGTCGGACGTATAGAAAGTCGCTGAGGTGTATTTCAGTGCATAAAACCCCCTAAACCATTTTATGTCAGAAAACTAGACTATTGTTGAAGCAAAATTACAATTTTTTTAATCAAATTTGGCACACCATCTATTTATAAACAACTAACATTTTCAAGCGAAAGTGTTCCAAGTCAACCCAACAAAGCCATACACATTTACATGTTTTGATCTTTTACCCTAACCTACATAACCTGCCCATGGTGTAAACAACTCTTAACACATGCTTCATCTGTGTTTGAAATTCTACACAATTTTTTTTTTTAATTTGGTGATGTGAAATTGCGATAGGCTCCTCTATAAAGAAATATGACCAGGGTTTCACCAAGTTGTCGTTTGGGCAAAGCTGCATAGGCAATGTGCATTTGGTCACATCCAAAAGGACGTTCTCTATCAAAGCAGGATATAGGTGAGGTTACATGCAAGTTCTATGTTTTACCAAGTTCAAGACTAGTATTATTAGCCTAGGTGGGGATTTCAACCTATTTGCTTATGAATTGGTTGATTCTGTTATGTTTTTACCTAAAATGTAAAATAATAGAAAAGTAATTTTAAAGGAATCGGGTCAAATGGGTCGAAAGTCACCCAAATTAACGCATAAAAGCTCCTGAATTAATTTCAAGGAAACATATTATTGCTGGAAGTTTACATTTTGCTAAATAAGTCCATTCATCATCTCATGTTTCTGTTCCTAAGCACTATATAAATGCCTCTATTTTTTGTGTATTCAGTGATGATAGAAGATCGAGTAATGGGAGTGCCTTCATTGGCGGCTTTGTTCTAGGAGGGTTGCTTGTTGGCACACTTGGTTGCATATACGCCCCTCAGGTTTGATTTGTAGATTTAACAAGTAAATTGATGTTGCATTTGTCTGTTTGATATATGCAAATGTGCAATTCATCATCATATACCGTGTTTAATTTGTAGCAGATAAGCAAGGCACTAGCTGGAACTGACAAAAAACAGTTGCTTAAGAAGCTGCCCAATTTCATTTATGATGAAGAAAAAGCTTTGGAGGTACACACTTTAAATTCTATAGATAAGAGTGATAATTCTGGGGATCATTGATTCCTTCGACCCATGAAAGTTTCCAATCATTTCCATTCTGGAATAATTAATTGAAGTTACAAGATTATTTTTTGTAATGTTCTGAAGTTGGAATTAGTTATTTGCATTTTTGTTGTCATTGTTACAAAAAATATGATTTATTGACTTATTTTCAGATCCATAAGTTTGTGATTCTTGAGCATTAGTTAGTGATTTTTTTTTAATTAGACTAGGCCACTTGGTAGGGTCAAATTTAATCCATATAGCTGCTATCCGCCACTTAATGATCGTTCTCATTAGCGAAAGACCTAAAATTCACTTGGGATAAGTTATTGGATCCTGTGGACTAATTGGCCAAAGGTTTAGAGGAACCTATCCGCTACTTAAGTTAGTGAATTATTTTTATCAAACCAGATGCATATTCCTTGTCCATTATCCTTTTTTTTTTCCATACCTGATATCTGGTGAGATGAATAGAGATGTCATCAATTATAGGTGGTTATAGATGTTTGTTCTCGAAGCACTTTACAATCAGTTTTGGCTAGAAAACAAAATGGATTTTGCATCAAATCTTACCTTATCTATAGAAGTTGTTTATATTAGCTTCAATGTTATACCTGGTCTGATAATATTGTTTGTTGGTTGCAGAAAACTCGTCAAAAATTGGCTCAGAAGATAGCAGAGCTAAACTCTGCCATAGATGATGTGTCGTCTCAGTTGAAATCAGATGATGAGGACAATGGTGTTGTTCCTGATGAAACGGAAGCTCTTGCCTAATAATATGTCAAGACTCGTGTGTTTTTCTTGTCCATCTTAGAAGTTTGATGCATACTAATGTTTTCGATTCTATAATGTTGAATGTTGGTTGATAATACATACATACATGTGCTGTTTTATTTCATAGATCAATCAATGTTGGCATCTCTAGCCCTTTGGGTTTATTTCATAGGTTATACACTAAGATATTAAACAAATAAACTAAAAAAAATTATTTTTTAATAATACATATTTTAAAATTGTAATAAATTACTTTAAGTTATGGTAAAGCTTGCAATAACGAAAGTAGATTTGATCATGAAGCAATAGTTTCCATAAGATATAGCACTAGTTCACATGTACAACATGTCAGAGCAAAATAGCAGCAATCATGGTTAGGATAACTATAAGCAAGATAGCATCAACAATGCCAAAGTATGAGTTAATGAGCTGCAACATAGGATAGGTTCATTAACAGCATTGGTTAACGGAGTACATAGCAAAAAACAGTAGTAGCCAAAATCAGTGGCAACTTTAGTTAATTTACCCATAACCAAACCCAACCCAACCCAAACCAATCAACTGAAAACCGACCGGTTAACCCAAATCGATTGCCAAAGCTTTCTGTTTCAGTTTGGTTGGGGGCTCAGAACTGAACCAAACCCGCCATACACACCCTAGGTTAAACTCATAATGACATGCCATATGTTGGAAAATACTTGCATCAGATATAAATATGTACAGTTTTTACTTATTCTCATTCTATATCTGAATCGACCCTCTGAACTTTTTTTAGTTACAAGTTTAAAACATACCCGTAAATCCCCCATCAACATTCAACACAGTTAACAAAACGATATGGTGTGCATTCATTCTATCCTTAATCTAAATCATGTCCAATCTCACAATCTTTACTCTCATTCTCAACTTTCTGCCTTTTCTTATCTCTATCTCTTGGGTCTTTCTTTTCATCGATGATCGATATCAGTGTTTGAAGTCGCCTCGACCGGGACCCGTCCGAGTCTGGTGTGGCACGACGAAACCGCCGGAATACCTGACAAAAGTATATGAACATGGCAATGAAACAAACTATACCACAAATAAGGAAGAGGCCCCAGAAGCTTTTCAGGTGCAACTGGTCCGATTCAAGCTCCGAATTATCAGTACTGCAACCACTTCTTATTAGCCACTTGTCGTGGATCCTTTGCAGGTCCCCGTTTTCTGATAGTGACAGAATTGCCGTTGACAAGTCCACTGCCAACGGGGAGTCACGTGGAAATGCCTATAAATTCATACATGCATGTGTGTCATACTTCATGCCTTGTGGCTTGTATATTTGACTTTTGTGGTCAAAAGAGTCATTTGCTGACTCCAGATTCACGAACTGCTAGGAGGCCCCTTTTTTTACCATCTCAAATATTCAAATTGAGGTCATTGATATTCAAAAGTACTTTTATGATTAATGAAGTATGAACACATCCAGTGATTCAAAATCTAGAATTTTAAAAATGACTCATTTGACCGTGAAAGTCAAAACATCAAGAACAAACAAAGTGACAGGACGAACTTACAAATCCCCATCCGCTCTTGGTGAACTCACGCCCAACAACCCGGAACTTGCACTGGTTGGACAAGAAAAGCTCAATGTACGGGCGTTCATCAACAATAGCTGCAACCCCACCATTCTTGGGACCTTTTTTGAGTGCGTCAGCATAAGCATCAGGTGTACCAAGAGCCACAAGTCTGGATTCAGGTATACCAATTTCAATCAAATATCGTTCCGCAAAAGACCCCACTTGATATCCAATACGATCATTGGATTTTTTTAACGAATCAATGCCTTTTATAGGAGAAGATAGTTGTTGGACTGTGAGAATTGAGGTCAAACTCGCAGTGTAACTCGAGTTGATTATTAGAACTACAAAAAGCCACATGAGTAACACCATACGTCCAAGAGTACTCGCAGTGTTCTCTCCTGCATAAAAAAACAGACCCATAAGTAATGAAACGGAACTAGTGTCCTTGTTATTGATCCATGGTAACAAATTTGACACCAAAGTTTTTTTCTAGAAAACGGTGTATTTGATAGAATGTGCGGCGAGTAGAAATTTAAAAATATTAAAGAAGTAATATGAGTACCAAAAATTAGATTTTACTCAGTTTAACTTCACAAGTCAAGTGGAACTCACACCACTTTGACTTTTCAGGTTAAACCTGATTCTCTTGAAATTCAAATGAACTTGTTCTTATTTTAAAACGAACATTTTTTCCCAAACTGTTGCATATATTATACCATTTAAATGCAATTATAACAATTTTGTTGACTTTCTTGAGAATCTGTAGCAATTTTGAGAAGTAAAACAGGGATGGGGGTTAGCAACTACATTAAACAGTAGTATCTCACTTACTATGTGCAAAAAATAGAGTAGAAAAGCTAAACCTGAAAGAAAAACAAAGAAGAAATCATTAATCAACAAATTTGTAACAAAAAAAATTTCATCTTT
Source organism: Flaveria sonorensis (assembly GCA_025506505.1). Classification (NCBI taxonomy): domain Eukaryota; kingdom Viridiplantae; phylum Streptophyta; class Magnoliopsida; order Asterales; family Asteraceae; genus Flaveria; species Flaveria sonorensis. Next base: position 53,972,763 of record CM046438.1, on the reverse strand, counting down.
TTCTATGAAATCTCCCATGCTTACTCTATAAATAACCATTTTCAGCATGTCAATTATCATTGTATTGTTGGGTCATATTTGTCTTACAGGTCGGGTTGTATTGTCCAAAAACAGAACTTTCTATAAATAATCATTGTGTCAATTATAATTATAAACATTAGGACGTTATTGTAGAGATAAACTATTTCAACATACTGATGACCTTGTCAAATAAAAAAGAAAAAATCTTTGGGTGACTTCCGGAACCATTTGACACCTGACTCATGCACAAGTAAATGAACAGAAATCGCCACCTCTTGTACCCAGTGATCAAGCCAAGGGCCTACCAGGTGAAGTGATCCATCAAGTTCTGCGTGCTTAAAATCATAAACTGGAACAAGAAAAATTACCACAGGATTGTTATGAACTGTCTTTTAGGAGTCCCTCGGAATTCGTCATTTATCCGATGCTCTAGAATCCACACCACAGTGCCAACAACAAGAAAGAAAGCCGCTGTGACAGCCCACAGTGTTGGCGAAAAAGGACGTAAAAAGGCCCAAGCACCCGTGTTCATTTTCTTAAATGGAGCCACTACAACAAGCCCAGATGCAGCATAGGGTTGTGTGAAATCCACAATTCTTGTTCGGTTTGTGACTATAGCAATATCCCCAACCGCACCATCATAAACCTACATTAAATGTTTTTGTTTAAGTTTTTGGTCTACTCAAGAAAAGAGGATTCTTGTGTGTGCTTAAAGCTATTTGATCTTACTTTAATAGTATTTGAGAAGATTTAAAAGAACAACCTAATGTACTACTAGGCAGGGAGAGATTGATCTAAAGGTCAAGGTAGTGACAGAACATATCAGCAATCCTAGAAAAGATTAAGGGGGTGTTTGGATGTCCATAGATGGTAAGTTTGTTGCAGCTTGTATCAAACTGATTATTTATAATTGCTTGAAAACAGAATCCGTTTATCCAAACATTAAAACAGATTAATGCAACTTCAAGTAGCAGTAACAAGATAATCAAGTTTCAAACCGACCCCTGAAAAAAAAAAAATGCATGGTATTCGCATACAATGTACTTCATCGCATAAAATTTGGTCAAATTCTTTCCTTAAATGATTAAAAATGTAACAATTTAGTCGGATTTGAACTCACCCCTGCTGCAACCAATTTCACGAGATCAGTGTAATTCGGGTTTTCTTTGCCGTTACCAAAGGGTATGAATTGATATGGTACAGCATACGGTAGCAAATTAACAGCAGAAACAAACACATCAATGCAAAACCCTTTTGACATGTTACTTCCCGGCAATTGTGAAACAAATTCCTTATAACTCACCCTTAGTGGCACTGCAATTTTCAACAACTTCCCGTTATTCGGGAACACCCATCCCCTTGGTTTTGTCACAATCTCTCCAGGCCAAATCACACTATGAAGTTCTTGATTCGCCCTTGATAGATTAACTTGAAGATCCTCGGGGGTCAAAGTGGACAAACCCGACCTGTTAGACCAGTACCCAACAGTTCGAAATCCGGTTCCTATTATGTTAATGATGTCATATGCAGGATTAACAAGATTTCTATCTGAACCAAACTTTATATGGCCAGTTAAACCAACAAAATCAGTACCCCATATATTATCCAACAACAATTTTCCACCATCAAAAATGTTCAATGCATCAAGATGAAGATCCTCAAGACCACCACTACTCAACCTAGAATCATTTGAAAATGAAACAACCCCACCTTGTTTAAAAAAAGCTTCAAGCGCATGAGCTATAATCCAAATGGTATCATAAGCATATAAAGCATAGGAATTTAGCCCAAATGAACCACCGGTTAACTTTCTCCATTTTGATGCAAGTTCTCTCTTTTTTAAAGAATCAGGTGTGTGCTGGCGTAAAGCAAGAACCCCTTGCATATTTTCCATTTTATCAGATGGATATGGCAAACTCGAATCTAAAACAGATGAAAGCCAATCAGTAGCA
>CM046438.1:53958290-53963290 GCA_025506505.1 Flaveria sonorensis | reverse complement strand
TTACAAGTTGGTATCAGAGCCAAAGTTTAAGAGAAATGGGTAAATATTTTCAAAAACCTAAACTTAAACTGAAAATGGGACCGAATGGAGGAATGTCAGCCTGAGTAGCTATGTGCCATCAGGTAATTCTTTTATAATGTTAACCGGTATTATGTGCGCATGCTATTTGATTTATATGCTTTAGTAGATTTGAATACTGATGTAGTCAGGATAGAAAATGCTCGGGGAACGAAGAGTAAAGTAAGTGGCTAATCACAACTGACCACTGTATATTAGGGACTTACTATACTTAACATTAACTGAGCTATTACCTTGAATGACCGTGTTAGTGTTTGGATCTTATAGTGTTAGAGGATGGCTGGAGGTAGATCATCTAAGGCTTCTCGAGGTGGAACTCGGGGTGGTCGTGCTGGTAGACCCCGGGCGGCAAAGAACAAGACGAGGACCGCAGAGACGGCTACTGCTGGTCCTGATCTGCATCACCCAGAGGGGGTGGATGAGAGTGCTAACTTGAGAGAATCGGTGAAGGAGGCAGTGGTGGAGGAGGTTCACCAAGTCATGCAGACAATCCTACCGTCTGTCGTGACTGAAGTGATCCGAGCTGTGAGGGAGGATGAACGAAAGGAGAAGGAGGAGGAGAGGAAAACGACTGCCGGCAGGAGAGGTGATGTGAGGGATCACGATGAGGAGGAAGAGCTAAATGCTGGAGGGGGAGCCGCAAGTGATGATGAAGAAGATGTAGAGGTGCGGGAAACCGCGAGGGGATGCAGCTACGGGGCATTCCAACGGTGTAAACCCCCTACTTTTGATGGCAACGGTAACGCTGCTACTGCCCACCGCTGGATAAGGGAGATGGAGGCATTATTGAAGATCAGTGAGTGTCGGGAAGACCAGAAAGTTTTGTTCGCCACTCACTCGTTTGTCGACTCGGCACTATGTTGGTGGGACAATCTTGTCCAAGCCGAGGGTGATAGGGCCATCGAGAGAATGAGATGGGATGAGCTGAAGAAGTTGGTGATTGAGGAATTCTGTCCTCACCGAGAACTCAACAAGATCGAAAGGGAGTTCTTACAGCTGGAAGCTGGAACTATGACCCACCAGCAATACACCGCCAAGTTTAACGAAATGGCGAGGTTGGTGCCGGATCAGGTTACGCCGGTATCAAGGAAGATCAATCGGTACGTTCAGGGACTACCGGCCGACATCCGCAGACATTTGATCGCTTCCCAACCAAGCACTTTTAGGTCGGTAGTGGATTTGGCGGGAATGTTATATGATGAAAGGGAAGTAGCAGTGGTTGAGGTGAAGAAGACGGGTGGTAATAACAAGAGTTAGAACGGGAAGAGATTCGGGAGTGGTGGTTTCAACCCGAACAGTAAGAGGCCGAGGATGGATGATCACCGAGTGGTTACTGCAAGCTCGGGGTTGAGGCGGTGTGATAAGTGTGGGAAGGAACATAGCGGGGAATGCCGCTTGGGAATGAATGTCTGCTACAAATGTGGCAAGCCCGGTTACATTTTAAAGATGTGTGGAGCCCCACGGTGCTTTAACTGTGGTGAAATCGGTCATATGAACAAGCATTGCAAGAAGCCAAGGGCTGAAAGTTCTGGGTTGAAGAAGAGGCCAGAAGAAGGAGGGCAGAGGGCAAGTGCAAGAGCCTTCACGATGACCCGAGAGGAAGCCCGGGTAGACCCCGACGTCGTGTCAGGTGTGTTCCTAGTAAACCAAACTTGTGCCTCTGTACTATTTGATTTTGGTGCTAGTAGGAGTTTCATATCTGCTGCCTTCTGTGCTAAATTGCCTGTTAGTAGTAGGAGCATCGATGAACCTTTTGATGTAGAAACTGCTATTGGTAAGTCTACCAGAATTTCTGATATGATTGAGGATTATGGCATAGAGTTAGAAGGCCATAGGTTCTCCGCTAAACTATTTGTGATGCCCCTAGGCAGGTTTGATGTAGTTCTGGGGATGGATTGGTTGGCAGCCTATGAGGCAAACATCGTGTGTCGGAAGAAGATGATTTAGTTAGTTGCACCCGATGGGAGTTCAGTGATAGTTTATGGTGATCGCGCCACTACGGTTCCGAAAGTGATTTCGATGGCAGTGGCAGAGAAGTGTATGAGGCGCGGATGTTATGCCTACTTGGCATACGTGAAAGATGTGGATGTGTAGATACCACAATTATCAGAAGTGCCAGTGGTACGTGATTTCCCAGATGTGTTTCCCTAAGATCTACCAGGTGTGCCACCGGACCGTGAGATAGAATTTCAGATCGACCTGATACCCGGTGCGCAACCCGTTACCAAGGCACTGTATCGGTTAGCTCCGACCGAGATGAAATAACTGATGGATCAGCTACAGGAACTGATGGATAAGGGGTTTATTAGACCGAGTATCTCTCCTTGGGGTGCTCCGATATTATTCGTAAAGGAGAAAGACGGTAGTATGAGAATGTGTATAGACTACCGGGAGTTGAACAAGTTGACAGTGAAGAACAGATACCCCCTACCAAGGATTAACGACCTGTTTGATCAGCTTTAAGGTGCCAGTTGGTTTTCCAGAATAGATCTTTGATCTGGCTACCATCAGCTGAAGGTAAAGGAACAAGATATCCTGAAGACAGCGTTCCGCACGCGTTATGGACATTACGAGTTTCTCGTTATGTCATTCGGTTTAACTAATGCACCAGCTGCCTTTAGGGATCTGATGAACCGAGTGTGTCAGCCGATGTTAGATAAATCAGTGATTGTGTTTATTGATGATATTCTGATTTATTCGAAGAGCAAAGAAGAACATGCCGGCCACATACGTAAAGTGTTGGAGACACTTAGAAAGGAGAAGTTGTATGCTAAATTCTCTAAGTGTGCTTTTTGGTTACGGGATGTTCAGTTTTTGGGTCATGTGGTGAATACCGAAGGAATTATGGTGGACCCGGCAAAGGTTGAGGTGGTAATGCAATGGAAGTCTCCAAAGACGCCATCCGAGATTCGCAGTTTCTTGGGTTTGGCGGGTTACTACCGAAGGTTTATCTAAGACTTTTCCAAGATAGCCTTACCTTTGACTAAGTTGACACGCAAGGATGTGAAGTTTGTGTGGGGACGAGAACAGGAGGATGCTTTTGAGGAGTTAAAGGCAAGATTAACTCAAACTCCTGTTTTGACATTACCTGAAGGGAGTGAAGACTTAGTGGTGTATTCGGATGCCTCCTATTCGGGACTGGGTTGCGTGTTAATGCAACGTGGGAGAGTAATAGCCTACGCGTCCCGACAGTTGAAAACCCACGAGGTCAATTATCCCATGCATGATTTGGAGCTCGCGGCTGTTGTCTTTGCATTAAAGATTTGGCGGCATTACCTGTACGGGGTGAAATGCACAATCTTCACGGACCACAAGAGCCTAAAGTATTTCTTCTAGTAGAAAGATCTCAACATGAGGCAGAGGAGGTGGTTAGAGCTGATTAAGGATTATGATTGTGAAATCCATTATCATCCGGGTAAAGCCAATGTAGTGGCTGATGCCCTTAGCCGAAAAGAGAGGCCCGAGCCAATTCGGGTGAAGGTTTATCAATTGGTGATGACCTCTGACGTGATGAAACAGGTTAAAGGATTCCAAGATGAAGCGTTAAAAGAAGATCGCCTCAACTCCGAAAGGATGAGAGGTTTAGTCGCTGAATTGGGAGGGAATACCCACGGGGTTAGAACCCACTTTGGACGAATGTGGATTCCTCGATATAGGAATCTACGTGGGCGAATTATGGACGAAGCTCATAAAACTCGATACTCCATTCATCCCGGTGCTACCAAGATGTATCAAGACATGAAGAAAGACTACTGGTGGCCGGGTATGAAACGGGACGTGGCAGAGTATGTAAGTAAGTGCCTTACTTGCTTGCAAGTGAAGGCAGAACATCAGAAACCATACGGGAAGATCCAACCATTGGATATACCCGAGTGGAAGTGGGAGCACATCACCATGGACTTCATAACGAAGCTACCCCGTACTGCGAAGGGGTGCGATACCATCTGGGTGATAGTTGACCGATTGACAAAGAGTGCTCACTTCCTACTGATCCGCGAGACGTATTCCTCCGAGAGACTGGCGGACCTGTTCATCAAAGATATTGTAGCTTGCCATGGTGTGCCGGTGTCTATTGTGTCAGATCGTGACACCCGGTTCACATCGAAGTTTTGGAAGAGATTCCATGATGCCATGGGGACGAGACTACACATTAGCACGGCTTACCATCCTCAGATAGATGGTCAGTCTGAGCGGACGATTCAGATGCTGGAGGATATGCTCCGGGCATGTGTGATCGACTTTGGAGGAAGTTGGGATGATCACCTACTGTTAGCAGAGTTCTCGTACAAGAACAGTTATCATGCCAGCATTGGTATGCCACCATACGAGATGTTGTACTGTAGGAGGTGTAGAACGCTCGTGTGTTGGGGAGACATTGGGCAGAAAGAATTGGGAAGCATCAAGGTGATTGAGGCTACGACTGAGAAGCTGGAAAAGATCAAAGCCTTTATGAAGGCGTCGAAGGATAGACAGAAGTCGTATGCTGATAAGAGGCGTAGACCTATCGAGTTCAACGTGGGTGATAAAGTTATGTTAAAGGTCTCGCCTTGGAAAGGGATCATCCGGTTCCGGAAGAGGGGCAAGTTGAGTCCAAGATACATAGGGCCTTTCCGAATTATTGCATGAGTAGGAGAGGTGGCCTATCGACTAGAATTGCCCGATGAGTTGAATGGGATTCACCCGACATTCCATGTATCTCATCTAAGAAAATGCTTAGCTGATGAAGATATGATTGTACCATTGAATGATATTGAAGTGGATGAATGGCTCAATTATATGGAGCAACCAGTGGCAATCATCGACCGAAAGGAGAAGAGATTGAGAAATAAAGTGGTTCCACCGGGTACAGTGGAAACACCGAAAAGGATCCGAGTCTACGTGGGAGACCGAAGAAGAGATGAGAAAGCATTACCCACAGTTAT